>WUAM01000173.1:2139692-2150282 GCA_024336885.1 Actenoides hombroni | reverse complement strand
TGGGGTGTGGAGGTGGTGGGTGGTAGGGTACAGAAATGGTTGGTGGTGTGGTGCTACCTTTGTCCATGACTGTGAGATTCCAGCCTGTAGGACTGTAATGAGCTGTAGAGATGGAGGGTGATGCAGAGATCCTGTTGTCCTCAGCTGTGGGGGGCTTCCAGCTGCCTGCAGGCCGATGATGGGTTATGGAGTAGGTGATGGGATATGTAGATGTTTGGTGGCTCAATGCTACCTTTGTCTTCAGTTTTGGGTAGCTTCCAGCTGCCTGTCGGACCATAATGGGGTGTGGAGGTGGTGGGTGGTAGGGTACAGAGATGGTTGGTGGTGTGGTGTTGCCTTTATCTGTGACTGTGTATAGCTTCCTGCTGCCATGAGGTGATTTGAAGATGGATGGTGCTGCAGAGATCCCTTTGTCCTTGGCTGTGGGGAACTTCCAGCTGCCTGCATGAGTGTGGTGGGTTCCAGGCAGGATACTTAGCTGTGGAGAAAGAGAGAGGAGGCCAGGAGCATGCTGTGATCTGGTGCCATCCCTTGGTGTGCCCATCTGGAATTGGCTGTGTCTTCCAGCTGGCCTGTGAGATGGCTGCATCCAAAGTTCTGCCTGCTGTGACATCACCAGAGCTGGTCCATCACTCTGACACAAGTTTCTTCATCTTGGGTTCCATTAGCAGAGTCTCAGGTATCAAACCTTACCAAAAATATTTATTCAGATGGTTCAGCGAAAAAACAGCTTGAGCTGGTGCCTCTGGAGAGAGGTTTGTTCCAATAGTAATATTTGGGTCTGGGGTCATCTTGTTCCTCATTGGATCCTTTCTCTGTCCCCATGTTGGTTATTCTTTTCCTCTCAAGCATCTCTGCTTGAGCAGGGAGGTTGAAGAAGATGACCTCTGGAGTTCTGTGCTGTGAAACAAAAATCTGCTTTAATAAAGTGTACAAAGAGTTGAATTCAAGGCTGTTGAGCTGTACTTGTCTTTGCTCCTCTTGCCATTGGTGTTTAGTCTTGTCTGTTTTTCTGAAATGTGACTGGGGGTCTCTAATGGGAGAAGTGCTGGTTCAAAGATTTTTGCCACCACTTCCTCACAGATCCAGGTTTTAGAATTTTTGAATTTTTGAATTCTCACTTGGGGAGAATGAGAAGACTCCCTGAATGTACTTGGTGGAGTCTGAAATGGGAGAGGAATCTGTTGCCTGACCTCGGGTTGCTCTTTACTTCCCCTGTATCAAATGACAAACCTCAAAGCTATTTAAAAATTGAGACCTCTTTACAAATTTACATCTCAAAATGGTGGATTAATGTCTGTGGGGGCACTGGCATCCCATCTGTAGGTGCTGCTAGGCTGGGAAGCAGACAGTTGAGGCCAGAGCTGCTGTTTCAGAGGAAGTAGAGAGGCCTGATGGTCCATGAAGTTCAATTGCATGAGGGCAGGCTGCACTTGAGAGACAGGAACACACTGTGGCCCTGTGGGCTGGGCTCTGCTGGTAAGGCTGGGGAGTCTCTGTAGGCATAGAGTCATAGAATGATAGGGGTTGGAAGGGACCTCCAGAGATCATTGAGTCCAATCTCCCTGCCAGTTCAGGAACACCCAGGGCAGGCCACACAGGAACAGATCCAGGCAGGTCTTGAAAGTCTCTAGAGAAGGAGACTCCACAACCTTTCCTGGGCCAGTGCTCTGTCACCTTCACAGTGAAGTTTTTCCTCATGTTGAGGTGGAACTTCCTCGGTTTCACCTTGCTACCATTACCTACCTCTTGTCCTATCACAGGGCATAACTGAAAAGAGACTGGCAGTATTGGAACAAGAGCCAGTGGCTTCTGCCAGTGGAGGACATCAGCAGTGTCCTGGAACATTTATCTCCCTTTGCCCAGCACTTGTTAGCCCGCATACAGATATCGTGACAGGTTTTGGGCCCCCCAGGATGAGATAGGTATAGACAAAGTGGTGCAGGTTGAGCAGAGGGGTTCCAAGATGGCTGGAGAGAGATGAGGCTGAGGGAACTGGTGATGTTTCTCCTCCTTAACCTCTCCTTATTGGACCACAGAGAAGAGAGCTCCAGTCAGAAACCCTGCTTGAGCCCAATCACCAGCCAGAGGAACCTCTGTCATTCCCTGTCCCTTTGCTGGCCCCAGCAGTGTCCGTTCAGGCAGCATGAGCCTCTCCTGGCCATGGTCACCTTATCTACTGCCCCTTCCCCACCCAGAGCAGGAGCAGCAGCATCTGTTGGTTCTTGATTGCTGCCTTGTTCTGCCTCTGGACCTGTAGATCCACGTGTGTGTGTGTGTGTGCGGCTGCAAGGGGTGAGGACACGTGTTGTGGTGCCCCCTTGTGCAACGCGTGGAAGACTTGACTCACAGCAGTAGTTCCCCCATCCCTGGAGGATGTGGGCTTGTGGGTGTGTCTTGCTCCTCCCTCCCATGCTCCCCTCTTCCCTGCCCGTTTTGCCTTTGGGAGGTTGGTCCCTGTGGGTTGAAGGACCCTGCTCTCTGCCAGCTGCTTTTTTCACTAATAAGTAATCTTCTGAAATGCAGTAGCAGCAGTGGGCCCAGAGGCTTTGAAGGGTGCTTCTGCCAGGCATCCTGCCCAGCTGTACGCTCAGGGCTGTGCATGCGAGTTCCTATTGCAGCAAGCAGCCCCTGCCATGAAACTGAAACAGGCTCAGCCTCTTCTTTTTCCTCCTTCCCAAATCACTTCCCAGTGTGGGACAATAACTGCAGCCTAGTTAGTGGGACATGTGAAGGGGGCCTCCAAGAAAGCTGGTGAGGGGCTTTTACAAGGACTTGTAGTGATAGGATGAGTGGCAATGGCTTCAAACTGAAAGAGGGGAGAGTTAGATTAGAAATAAGCTCTTCACTCTGAGAGTGGTGAGACACTAGCACAGGTTGCCCAGGGAAGCTGTAGATGCTACTCACTGGTTGTGTTCAAGACCAGGTTGGGTGGGGCTTTGAGCAACCTGGTCTAATGGGAGGTGTCTCTGCCCATGGTAGGTGGGTTGGAACAAGATGATCTTTAAGGTCTCTTTCAACCCAAACCATTCTATGATATTCCCAGTTCAGCTTCCCAGGTCAATGGAAGAGAAACTAGTATGTGGTAGTGTGGTGGCTTAGCCTCTGCCAGAAGCTAAACACCACCCAGCCACTTGCCTACTGCTTTCCCCCATCCCCCTGCTGTGGGACAGGAAGGAAAATAGGGAGGAAGGAAAGAAAGTTGAGACTCTGTGGATTGGGATAAGGACAGTAAAATAAAACTACACAAAGAGAGCAGAAAACAACAGCACTAATGAAATGATAGACAAAGCGGGTGATAGGCTCTACCTGTGCCTGAGATGCCACTTTCCCTGCTCTGGCTGCACTGAAGTGAGTTGAAAACAGGCACCCCTGATTTGGGCCTGCTCTCCCCTTATATAGGGGCATGACTCTGTATGGTATGGAATATCCCATTGGCTGGTTTGGTTGTTTATTCCACCTGTGGCCCCTCTGAGGTGTTTGGGCCAGTAGTTCCTTGTGTTGATTAACCTGAACTTAGGACAGTCAGCCCCTGAGACCCCTGGGGTGTCCCTGCTAGAGCAGTCACCAGCATTTCTGGACCATCTGGGGAACTGCAGGAGAGAGCACGAGTAACATTGGTGGGGTGAGGCTGCAGGTGCTGAGCTCAGCCCAGCCCCTTTGGCCTTGTCTCCCACCCTTGGTGCTTCCTGGCTTGCTGGCCCAGCAGCTGGGGTCACTCCCCTGACCTGCATTCAG
Organism: Actenoides hombroni; assembly: GCA_024336885.1. Taxonomy (NCBI): domain Eukaryota; kingdom Metazoa; phylum Chordata; class Aves; order Coraciiformes; family Alcedinidae; genus Actenoides; species Actenoides hombroni. The sequence goes on along the minus strand of WUAM01000173.1, from coordinate 2,146,544 downwards.
AGAATCACAGAGTGATAGGCGTTGGAAGGGACCTCTGGAGACCATCTTGTCCATCCCCCTTGCTCCAGCAGGGTCACCCACAGCAGGGTGCCCAGGATCACATTGTCCAGGAGGGTTTGGAATCTCTCCAGAGAAGGAGACTCCACAGCCTCTCTGAGCAGCCCGGGCCAGGCTCTGCCACCCTCACAGCAAAGTAGTTTCTCCTCATAGATGGAATCTCCTGGGTTCCAGTTTGTGTCCATTGCCCCTTGTCCTATTGCTGGGCACCACTGACAAGAGTCTGGCCCCATCCCCTTGACCCCCACCCTTTAGCTATTGATCAGCATTGATCAGATGTCCTCTCAGTCTTCTCTTCTCCAGGCTAAACAGCCCCAGGGCTCTCAGCCTTTCCTCAGCACAGAGATGTTCCAGTCCCGTCAGCGTCTTTGGAGCCTGCACTGGACTTTGTCCAGTAGTTGTCTCTCTGGAACTGGGGAGCCCAGAACTGGACCAAATACTTCAGATGTGGTCCCCCCAAGGGCAAAGTAGAGGGGGAGGAGAACCTCCCTCAGCCTGGTGGCCACACTCTTCTTCATGCACTCCAGAAGACCATTTGCCTTCTTGGCCATGAGGGCCCATTGCTGATTCATGGTGAATTTGTTGTCCCCCAGCACTCCCAGGTCCTTCTCTGTGTTGCTGTTTCCCAGCAGGTCACCCCCTCACCTGTACTGGTGGATGGGTTTATTCCTCCCCAGGAGCAGGATTGACACCTGCCCTTGTTGAACTTAATGAGATTCCTCTCCACCCAACTCTCCAGCCTGCCCAGGTCTGCCTGAATGGCAGTGCAGCTCTGGTGGATCAGCCATCCCTCACAGTTCTGTATAACTGTGTAAAATATCTGTACCCGCCACGTGCACAAACACCCCACCACACACACACGTGTCTCTTGTATGCACACAGCCCGCACATGCAGGTGCCACACAAACCCATGCGCACACATGTGCACACACACATGTCCCTCAGCACCCTCAGCTCTCTCAGACCCACTCCCAGCAGCAATACCCTCCTGTCCTGATGCAAGTCTTCCTTACACCCCGCCCTCCCTGTGAGCAGGGGGGGTCCCTGTGTCTCACTGCCCACCAGCACAAATGTCACATTTAATCGGAGGGGGAAGGAGCCAGTGGCTTCTCCCTGCTGCTCTGAAGTGGTTTGGCTACAGCAGCTGGTTCTATCGACTGTCTGGGTCCGTGGAGACTCCCAGCACCCCAAACTTCATCCACAGAGTCCTGAACCTCTTCTCTAGCTTCCTGAACCACTCCTCCAGAGACTCAAACTTTGTCTCCAAGGCCCCTAACGTCATCCCCACATCCCCAAACCTCCTCTGCAGGACCCCAAACCTTGTCCTCAGGTCCTTCAACTTTGTCCCCAGGTCCCTGAGCTTCATTTCCAGATCCTCAAACATTTTCCCCAGAGCCCTGAACTTTTTCCCCAGGGCCCCAAACCTCATCCCCAGGACTCCAAACCTTGTTCCCAGATCCTCAAATCTCCACACCAGGGCCCCAAACCTTGTCCCTGTGGCCCTGAACCTCATCCTCGGGTCCCCAAGTCTCTCCTCCAGGGCTCAGCAGCAGCTGACCCTGAGCATTGCCTGTGAGGAAAGATGCTGCAGCATCCCCTGCTCCAGACAGGCCATGCAACCCTGTGGCAGTGCAGCCACATTTAGGCCACCGTGTCAGGACTGTGGCGATGGGGAAGATTTATTGGTGAAAAAACCATGGCCCCTTTCCTCGGTGAGCAGCAAATGAGATATTGATCTGCGGGCTCATCCAGCGCCAGGCCCCAGCACCGGCGAGCGAGCAGCAGAGGCTTGGCTGCTGTGGAGAGCCCCAGCCAGGGGGATTAGCAGCCGAGTGGAAGAACAGATGGATCTATTTCTGCCTGAATTTAGACCTGGCAGAGCACCCCAGATTAGCAGCTCTGGAGAAATAACACCTCAACTTATCTGTAGATACAGCAGCTTGCTGAGTGGCTGCACCCCCAGAGCTCTGCTTGGGACAGCTACCCACAGGGACAGCCACCCTGGCATGGCTGGCTCAGCTCGGTGGCACTGCCAGAGCCCTGGTGCCAGGGTGGCCATGGATGCCTGTGCCACGATGGTGCCCTCCCAGCGCTCTCTTCTTGGGGTGATTTAATGACGTTTCAGTTCCTTTTTTTGCAGCTTGTTGTAACAGATGTCCTCGGGCTGGGTTTTCTTAGTGCTTAAACACATTATATAAGTCCCGGAGCGATCCCGTGCCAGCAGCCACAGCCTTGGGGAGCCAGGGACGTGCCGTCCCTGCGGGGAAACTCCCTGAAAAGTCGAGGCCAGGCTGGTGCCGCGTCCAATATGCTCAGAGGAGGCTGGATTTACTTCTGACCATAATAATCCTGTAATGCCACAGCCTTGACGTGTGTCCTTGGTCTCATCCCTCATTCCCGGAGCTCCCCAGAGGTGCTGCTGCTGTTGGGGACCATGGATGAAAATATAAGTGTGATGGAGGGATGGAGCATGAGGCTGCTGACCCCACGCTGTGCCCCTGGCAAGGCTGGGAGCTGCAGACGTGTAACGCTGCTTCTCCCTCGGCATCTCTAGGATTTGCTTAACAGCACGGGGAAATAACAGGATGAAAAATTCGCTCCCCTCCAAGCACTAAAAGCCAAGTTTCAAGGTTAATTGTCTGCCCTGTAGGAATAGCTTTTGCACGCGGCGAGGGGCTTAATTAGTGTCATTTTAGCCAAGCAGAGAGAGCGTGCCCTGAACCCGTGCCACATGCCCCTGAGCCTATTTTCCCTTCGGCGCGCCGGGCAGAGAGGTGATAGATTGCAGGCGGCTTCCCCCCCCCCCCAGCAGGGATGGATTTGGGGCTGATCATGAAACCTCAAAACGCTCCTTGGCAGCTGCAGAGCTGCTGTGGCCTCGTGCCCCTTCCCTGAACCCGCTGTCCTCCCGGGTCCTGTGCCCGGGGGTCTGCACCAGGTACTTTGTGAGCCCGCTTGGGTTGTCCCGACGTGTTGGAAGCTGATGGAGCAAGGGAAAAGCATTGGGATTTGATCATGTGGGGAAATATCCAACCTGGGGGGACAAAAGGCAACATTGAAGGGAAGGCAGAGCAGGTTTGCAATGGGTGCAGCACAGCTCAGAGTCCTGCCCAGTGCCGCAGAGGCGATGCCCAGCAGCCAGGGCAGGGCCAGGTGCCTTCTGGCACCAAGGGAAGAGAAGAAGTAACCGCTTTGAGCCCTGCCCTGGAAAGCAGGGCCAATGCCAGCAGCAGAGTCTCTGGTGGCACAAGGGCATCCTGTCCACAGGGGCCACCCAGGGCTTTTCCAGCCAGGGTAGCTGCTTTCCATAGCAACATCCTCAACAGCGGGGGAGGAAGCAGGTCTCCAAGTGCTCTCATAGAGGGTCCTTGTGCTCAGCTGCCCCCAAGCCCAGTTTCTCGTCACCTGGCATCCATCCTCACTGGGCTCCAGCTCACAGAGCCCATGGGGACAGCCATGACCTCCTGTGCAATCCAGGCCAGGAGGGTCCCCTGGATGCCTGCCCGTCTGGGCTGGAGCAGACCTTGGAGAGGAACAGCCTCTTGGGATTTCAAGTTTTCCCCATACTGAAGAATTCATGGCAGCCCTCGCTAAACCCATCTGCTGGCAAAGCCTCCTTATTCCCACTCCTGCTGAGCTTCCAGATGGGCTGTCCTGCTCTCACTCCTGCCATTCCCACATCCCATGCCCTGCCACGGGGCTGCAGCCGGTGGGTGCTGAGTCCACCCTGTGCTCCCAGCCCTGCTCCAGCCTCTTCTCCTCCCTGCTCTGCCCTTTGGTTTCAGTTTCTCCCCCCAGCAGTTGATGTCCAAACAGGGCCCCAGGGGCTCCCCACCAGCAGCAACAAACCGCAGCAGAAAACATCCATCCCGACAGCTCAGACTGGCACGGAGCCTCTGCACCCCTGCCCGGGCAGTGACCCACAGCCCAGCCAGTTGCCCTTTTTATGGGGATCTGCAAAAAAAAAAAGCCAGTTCTTGGCAAGTGGGTGATGCTGCAGGCAGGCACTCTGGCAAAGGGGATGTCTGGGTTTTGGTGCTTCTGGGCAGTTTCTGGCTTTCTCCAGGTGTGGGAAGGAGGAGGGATATGTAGAGGAAAGAGCAGGGGAAGAATTTTGTCTTTAGCAGTAAGGGAATTAAATGCCCTAAACCTGAAATGAGGTAAACAATTAAACACCTTAAATCTTAAACGAGGCTTTGGTTTAGGTGAGGAAACCCCAGACCTTTTGTTTCAGGCCCTGTTTTCTACAATACAAAGCTCACTTTGTGCTTGGTGTTCTTCATCTTGTTGAAAAGGTGAAGGAAGAGAATTTAAAAGTTGGCTCCAGCAGCTTCTTTTTGCTGAAATTACTTGAATCAGCACCCAGTAACACCCCCAGCTCCCAGTCTGCCATTGGGGAGGGTCTTGGCACCTGGGTGTATGGTTTGGGGGTGTTCAAAGACCAAGGCAGGAGCCTCCCCCTGCTCCGTGGCTGGTGGAGAGGTGGTTGCTGGGGCAGCTGGTGCTCACAGCTCACCCTCCCCTCCCACAGCTTCGGGCTCATGGTGCTGAGGAGTGATGTATTTGTAATTCGTTTAGGGGAATTAAGCTCATCTGTGTCTGACTACTCACATTGCCTCCACTTTCATTAATTTCTGAGCCGCTTGCCTGGTTTCCTTTGGCTCTGGCAGGGATTTGGCATCGCAGGGAGACCAATTTCCTGCAAATTCAACAAATGCCGGTGGCTGGAAAGCAGCAGGAGACCCTATTAGCCCCATCCCCATGGTGCAGGGTACTTTTGGTTGCCCACCACATCAATCCTATGGCCACCTTGTGACCAGCCACTGGTTCAGGGATGGCACGGGGAGCTGGCCTTGCTTGGACCTGGCAGCGTTTCGTACCAGGCTGCAGCCAACCGGGACCAGTTCATCCCAGTGGAGCAAAGTGTCTGGCCAAAGGTTGGGTGGAAGCGGAGCAGAAAGCCCCTGGGATACATGGGGAAGGAGTTGGGAAAGACTCTGCTGAGAGCAGGGGAGCTTTCTGGCCATGGGCACTCAGTCCTTTTAGGGTCCTGGGGTCCCCATCACCTCTTCCTATTGTGATGTTTCTGTGCTGCAGCTCATAAACAGCTGCAAAGCAGAGAGGAAAGAAGAGAAGATAAAAATAACAGCAGCAGGAATGGGTTTCAAGTAAATAACAGCAAAACATCAAAGGGGAGGGGGAGTGATGCTCTGAGAAGGTATTTATAGCCAGCTCTGAAGTTCCGCAGGATAAACCTGCATGACCCCCTGGAAACCTCTTCCCTGGTCCCTGCAAGCGCGTGTTTGTGCCCGAGACCTGCGAGTCAGCCCTTTCCCAGGGGCTCCCCGGGGTGGTTTAAGCTTGGAGGCAAGAGCACATCCCTGCAGCTTTGAAAGACTGCTCAGGGAAGGGCCAAACAAGCTCCGAGCCCAGCTCTCCGTGGCGCTGAGCACTGGGGCAGGGTGCCTGCTGCAGGGGCTGTGATGCACAGCACGAAGCAGCCCCACTACCGGGCTTTGCCCCCCGTCGAGTTCTTGATGAGGGTTTTTTCTGTCTCCACAGCTCTCCTGGGTGTCACATCTGAGAGCAAGGCTGATTGCCCGGGAAGAGCTGGCCACCAGCGGAGCGAGGGATGAGAGATGGCCGTGGAGGTGATGCTGGGCACTGCGACTCAGCTCCCTCCATCACCCCTGCTGTGGTGAGCATCAGGCAAGCATCTGGAGAGCTCAGCATCCAAATCCTGGCTGCTCAGCTAATGGAGACATTCTGATTACATGCCCCATATCCCTGGCAGGGAGGTTTTTGGAGGCTGGTTCAGCAGCTTGCACCGTATGGGCAAAGGCGCTGGGGGTACACAGGGTGGTTTGTAGGTGCAGGGGGGACCAGGAGGTGCAGGCAGCATTAAGGAAAGCTGCCTGGCCTCCTTGAATGGACCCAGGGGACCATGGGGGTTGTTTCCCACCTCTGTGGGACACGTGCTTGTGCCAGGGGATGTGGTAGTGGTGACCTTTTCAGCTGCCTCCTGCTTCGGGAAGCTTCAGCTTCTCTTAAGGCATCTGTCCCCATGAAAGGTACTTTGGAGGGATTTAAATGATTTGGGGGATTTAGGGCTTTGGGGGAGAGCAGATTGGCAATAAACCCTCCAGCCAGCTGTGCAGAGTCAGGACCTTTTGAAGAAGAGAAAGCCAGGGGGATTTCAACCTTCCTGGAGCCCCGAAACGTCCTCCCTCCTTGCAGCCATCTCCCAGGCTTGGGTGAGCAGCCGCCACTCTGCCGGGCTGCGGTAGGAAGGGCTTCTGCACACCCTCGCTGCTGCTCTCTAATCAGACACGGGGTTTGCAATTAAGCACCACAGAGTACCCTGGGGACAGAGCCTGCTGTTTGAGCCGAGCTCAGACGAGTTCAGGGAGGGAGAGACCTGATTTCCCACTTAGCAGACAGGTCACGATCGGTGGATTCATTGATCCCAGAAAGTAAAGCCTCGGCTTCATTAGAGACATGCTGGTGATGAACGTGGCCTCAGGGAGCAGGGAAGCTGTTGTGAATCCTCCCCTAAATGTTGTCTCTGCCGGGCTCAGCGCGCAGATGTCAGGAAGCTCCTCCGCTACCGTGGCTTCCTTCAGAGGGAGCCTGCTCCTTCCCACATCACCCATCACACGTGCGGCTCCGTGGGGCACCGGAGCATCCTGGAACTAGTTCAAGGCTGAAAAGATGACCCTTAGTGCCTCTGTGTCTGTCCCCTCCCTCGACGGTTCTCCTCACCCATGCGTGGCAAGGGCACGATGCCCTGGGTTA
>WUAM01000173.1:2095669-2120350 GCA_024336885.1 Actenoides hombroni | reverse complement strand
CTTCCTCGTGGCCGGGACCGGCTGCCTCAAGGCGCCCTGAGGCGAAGGCCCGAGTGTAGTCGCCCTTCCTGCCCACCTGGGGCGGCCCCCGCCGCGAAGCAGGGGGAAGCCCAGGGCCGGAGGCCCGCTGGGCCCAGGGGAGTGCCCGCGGAGGGCAGCCAGGCTCTGACAGGTCTGAGGCAGGGCTGTGAGGAAGGGGCCGGTCCATGGTCACACCTGGAAGCCAGCCCGTGGCTGTCAGGGTCAGGCCCGGCGAGGGCAGCCGGGACAGACACAGCCTCGCGATCGGTGGGCAGGGCCATGGTTCCTGAGGCAAGGACATTGCTTCTGCAGACCGGCACTGCTGCAAAATTCCTGGGGCTGCTTCTGGGCTGAGCTTACACAGGCTCCTGGGCACGTGGGAACCATGTAGGGGAGGCTGCAGGTGTGGCTGATAGGGGCCATTGGGGCCTCTAAGTGCTCTCAGTGCCCTGACAGCAGCCTCCCCTCTCAGCCCACCCCCTCTGTCCTTACCCCTTACAAGAGGTATGAGCTCAGGAGGGATTTGCTGTAGCATGATTTAATTGCTGTGGGGTTTTGGGGCTATTTAAGGGGGCAGACAAGTCCCTGGGAAGGGGATATAGCATGAGAGACTTGGGGATAGTCAGGCTGCCCATGCAGGGGCCCAGGGGTCGAAGGGCCTAGGTGTAAAGGGGAGATACTCAAACCACCCCTGGAAGATCCCCAGAGGCTGGGTGGTACTGGGAGTTTCGCTCAGGAACCTGGAGTTGAGGAAGAGTCAGGTGTAGCTCAGTGACTGCCAGGGAGATTGGCAGTGATGAGGTTGAGCATGTGCCTGGCCGGTGGTGGACCCATATCCTGTCCCATGCAGGGTCCCTGGCCCTGAGGCATGCACAGGAGGATGGAAGGAGTGACCTATCATGGGGCATGTAGCCAGCTCTCCTCTCGAAGGTGCCGACTGGTGGTGTGAAAGAGGAGAAGCACCAGGGGAAAAGAGGAGAAGGTGGTAACAGTCTAGTACTGGAGGTTGCAGCCGTATTCCCAACATTGTCTTTTTGTTCCAGGGTGGGCACTTGGCTGGCTGCAGCTAGCTGGGGAAATTCTGCGTGGTTCCCTCTTGCCAGATCTGCACCTTCTCGTCGGGTTGCAGCTGCTGCAGAGACAGGGAGAGGAGGCTCTCTCCTCCTGTGTAGTGAAATCTTGTTTCTTCCTAGGAGGATTGCTAGTACGTGCTGGGAGGAGGATTCCCCAAACAGGCAGGCAGGGATGGCAGCTTGGGATGTTGAATGGGGAGCTGTAAATCATCAAGCTGCTAATTAAGACCACAGGAGGCTGGTGAGTTACTAAAGACCTGTAGTATTTTTTTTCAGAGCTCTGGGCCATTAACAAGATCCTAGGGACCTACTCTGAGCACGTGGCTCTCCAGGGACATCACGTGTGAGCACTCTATTTTGGACATGTTCTCAGAGTTGAAGTTCCCTGTGCCCTGGGGCCATGTGGCAGCCAAGGCCTGGGGACCCTCGGAGGGTCACCCTGTGCTGTGCTTGCATGGCTGGCTGGACAATGCCAACACCTTTGACAAGCTCATTCCACTGCTTCCCAGAGGTAGGTCTGGCTCATCAGGATAGTTCTTGTTGCATTGCAGGGCTGCACATCTGATACTCTCTCCCTTTCAGATTGCTATTATGTGGCCATGGATTTTTCTGGCCACGGCTTGTCATCCCACCGGCCTGCAGGCTCTGCCTACCATTTTCTGGATTATGTGAGCGATGTGCGTCGGGTGGCAGCAGGTGGGTAGCTGAAGGGACCCTCGAGGGGATGTTTGTGCAGGGAGTCCTCTATTGCTCCTGAATCTTGGAACCAGCAGGCAGCATTTACTGCCAGGAGAGAGGTCAGTTCCCTCTGCTGCTTCCCAGCCTGATGTTAGCTGGTGCTTTGTGACCATAGACTAAGCATACCTCTTTCTCACTATTTGTGAGAAGAAAAAAGAGTAAGCCCTAGGAAGCAAGTGTAGTTGTGAAGGGGTGGGTGACTTTTTGTAAGCAGCCAGTGACCTCTAACCCGTCTTAGGTGTAAGTTGGAGACTCTTCTGGTTCACCCTGATGGCAGTTTGCTGCTTGCTTTAGTATCGTACCAAGAAATCTGAAAGCTAAACTGTCCTGGGCTCCTAATAACTCCTGATCTAACACCCATCCGTATGCAGATCTTGCAGGAGGTTGTGGCATGTGCAGTTCTGCATCCCTCATTCAGTATACAAAGAGCCTCTAGAAGTTCTTTGATGCATCAGAGGGTAAAACACATCTTTCAGTGAGGTATATTTCAGATGGGCAGCACTGATGAAGCAGTATTTTCCCATAAGCCTCCTAAAAATGGCCTAAAATGTGCTAAATGGTGCAGAGACCTTTCATTTGGAATAATCATACTTTCCTCAAGGCAGTGGACCTGGCTCTGTGTCCTCACGGCTCTTATGGAATGCCCTGCAGCAGGATGCTCTGTCAAGGTCTCTCTTTCAGCAGATATTGCCCAGTTGGGCTCCTTCGCTTCTTGCCAGTTTCGTGTCTGGCCATGAATGGGAATTTGCTGTAACTTGTTTGCCATACAGAGTGAGCTTGAGAGCTGCATGACTTAACTACCAAGGAAAGAAGGTGGTGGATGCTCTTTTTCTTTAAAACTGGCCTACTTAGCCACCTCGTTTCTGGATTAGGAATCAAATTAAGCAGTGCAAAAGCGCTCCTGGGAGAAGGGGCCTGTGTTGGTGGAGAAGCAGTAAGGTGCCACAGCTCTGGTCTCTCATGCAGCATTGTCTGTTTTTGTCTGTTGCCACTTAGCCTTGCAGTGGAGACGGTTCACCCTGATGGGTCACAGTATGGGTAAGTGGCTCTTGTCCTTGTAAGCTGTGAAATTCGTGGAAATAGAAGTAGATAATTAACTTGTGAGATGTGCTGCTAGGAGCCAGTTCGGAATATTTATTATATTGTGTCAAGTACCAGGTTCCTGCTGGAGTGATTCAAAAATCTGTGCCCTTGTTTGAAATGCTTCTGCTTTCAAGATACTATAGCACAGACAGTGGTAACTCTTGCTGTGGGCCTTTTCCCCAGCCCTAGGTGGGATCAGTGATGTGCAAAGAGGGATGGTCTATGGCAGGAGAATTCACAGCGGGCCTTCTTGCCTGGTTGCCACAAAGGCTGGGGACAACAGAGCCCTCCGTGGTCATGGAGCTTGCTGAAGGGAACTGAACTTCAGGCTCTATCCCTTTGTGCTTGGGACATGATTGGGTTTTGCCATGACTTGAGTTTTGCTCCCCAGGGCTGCTCTGGCTACAGCTCACAGGACCTGCACACCATACCTTTTTAATTAGTGACTCCTCCTTGGCCTTTGCTGTCCGAGAGGGAGATGAGGATGGCACGGAATGGGGAGTCCAGCTGGTCGATAGCCCTGCTCTCTCTGCTGGGAGAGCTCTGCTCTGCAGCTGGGGCTTTGTCCTTTAGTACAAGCTGCTTTTCTGCTTCTAAGGTAGCATCTGCTGTGAGGGAGTTTGTTACTGGGGGCTTGTCCTCCGCGTAACTGAGCGACCTTCTCTCCTTTGCAGGTGGGACTGTGGCAGGAATGGTGAGTAGAGCATCCTTACTTCATGGGGTTTGTGATTCCTGCAGCTAGGACAACAAATGGGAGAGGAATGAAGGGACAGACTGTGTGGGACTTGAATGTCAGGAGAGGAAACCCTTTGCTGACCCCCTCTCCCCTGAAACAGGATGAAGACATCACTTAATGCTCACATTTTCTCTTTCTCTTATACTGTTTTGTCTCCCCTCAGTTCTCTTTCCTTTATCCTGAGATGGTGGACAAGCTGATCCTGCTGGAAAATCTTGGCTTTCTGCTAGCTCCTGAGGTTAGACTTCATGTGTCTTTCCTGTCCTGTTTTTTAAATAAAGATAGATGGTTTGGTTCCCCCCCACCCCATTTGTTCAGAGAATGGTGATGTGACCAGTTCCTGACAGGTCACACAAGTCTCAGGGCTCTTCCTTTTTGGCAGGCACAGATCTGTTCCTTGTTGCATGCACTGAGGTCCATGCTTAGGGTGGCCCTTCATCAGCACTTGGTTGTGCTTCACATCGTACAGTCCCTTAGGCATTGAAATTTGCTTGTCTGTGCCCTACCCTCGTGCAAAGGGAACTGAGCCCCCTCTCCAAGCAACTACCGGCCGAGGTTATCTTTTTGCCAACAGCTTGTTGAGTGACTGGGGTGCAAGACTGTTGGATTTCTTTTTCTGCTCCTGGCAGGACATAAAGCTACATTCCCAGCCTGACATCATAGCTACCAGACACTGGGGCTTTGGTTGGTAGAAGTGGGACAGAAACCCAGGGGCAGAAAGACAAAAAAAAATTACCAGGCTTACCTTGTTCTTTGGACCGTTGTCATGAACTCAAAAGGGAGGCAGGAAGGGGTAGAAAAAGATTACAAGGGTAAAAATTAAGTTCTTTACAGCAGTGCTTAGCATTCTGTTCCTACCTTGCCTTTTTAAGTATTGCTGTTCCCTTTTCCCCAGAAATGGGCATTGTTAATGTGATGTCCTTAACTAGTACCAGTTCTGAGGGAAGCTGAAGGGTGAAATGCCCTCTTCTACCCTCTGATAAGGGGTAAAAGGATTCAAAAGAGAGGGGTTACTCCTGTTCCTTTCCTGTCTCTTTGTTTCAGGACACTGAGGCGTGGCTGAAATCAAAACGGCTGGTGATTGACAGATTACTGAGTCTAGAGGCAAAGCAGCAAGCTCCCAGAGCATGGAGCCCCGAAGCAGCATTGCAGAGGTGGGTTCCCATCTGTCTTCTTCATTTGCTGCTTGCCCGCACCTCAGAGAGTTACAGCTCTACGACTGAGAAACTGTCCCTGCAATTCCCCTTTCAAGTCCTCCTCTGGAATCTCAGCAAGACCTTTTGCTTCTGATGCCAGAAGCTGCTGCTGCTTCTTCCTGCTCTTTTCTGTGGCAGCCTGAGCTCGCTGTCACCTTGTCATGCCATTTTCGCTTCGCTTCCTCCCTTTTCCAGCAGAACAATCTCTCTGCCATGTCTCCCCCAGGCTCTTAGAAGCAAACAGACATCTGACAGCAGAGGGTGGGGCAATCCTACTGCAGCGAGGAGCAACTGAGACACCCGCTGGTAAGGGGCTGTGTGGAGACAGGGCTCATCACAGTGCTGGGCCAAAACTGGGTGGGGGAAGGGAGTGGTGGCCACAGCCACTGTCTTCCACAGGGTACAGGGTGCCCTAGCTACATGTTTACACAACCTGAATGGGCTCAATTAAGTCTGGAGGCATAGCTCTCTGTTCCCAGCAGCTGGGCTTGGTGCTTGACTGCTAGAACAGCTAAAGAAAGGAAATCACAAAAAGGAGAGATCTGAATTAATCCTGTTCCTCCTGACTCAGAAAGTCTTGGGCAGACCCCAAAGGTGAGGAGACGCAGAGCAACTCCCGCTCCTCTGAGACATGAAAACCTTGTTTTTTCATTCCAGGGCTGGTGTATAACAGAGACATGAGAGTCCGTACGGTGAGCATTGCTCTTCTGACGTGCCCCCTGCTGCTTCTGAGCCCTGAGCTTACAGACGACTCTGAGAAGTGGAGGCCCACTCACTGAGCCCAGGCCCTGCCTCCACCCAGCCATTCACTTTCTGCTTCCTTAATCCCCCCATCTCTTTTAAACGCTGCTGTTAAAAGAGCCTGCACTCGATCAGTAACTGACTCCGCTTACAGAGTCACTGAAAAATGTTACTGATTTTTTTAGCAGTTCCTCTGCCCCAGGGCCTCCTGGCCCCATTTTCCTGCCGTTACAACTTTTCAGGCAGCAGATGGATGGATGCTTTTCCGTCAGCTTCTTTGTCAGGTCACCCCTATAAGAAGGGGAGAGAGAGCAAGAAAAAGTCCTTATGTTTGATATTTGGATAGCTTTGTGCCACTGTTGAGCAAGCAGGGCCTCCTCTACCTGTGCTACTGCCAGGGTATGAAAGCCAGAGGAGTGTAATGTCTCCTTTTTAGTCAGAGAATTTTTGAAGCTTTTCTCTGCTCTGAGATCATTCCCATATGTGCTGCATCCCAGCAGGCAGTGTTGTTGGCAGCCCTGAAACGCAGCTGGACGGAAGGAGGCTTTGCAGAGCCAGTTACTCTTGTGCAGAGCCTGGCCGCCTGTCATGCCTCAGCATGGCAGCTTCAGGCCCACAGCCACTCTGGCTTCAGAGCAGCTCATGCAGCAGGGGCTGAGGACACCCCCTAACCCAGCTGCTGTCCCTGACCTTTGCCACTCTGCTTGTCTTTGCACCTGCAGCAGAATCGAGAGTCCTTCACAGTGGAGCAGTGCGTGAAGCTCCTGCAGAAGATCCAGGACCGTGTTCTCATCATTGTGTGAGTGAGGCACAAGCCAAATCACCCCTCGCTGCCCCCCCTGCAGCCCTGGGTGGAGGGAATTGAAGGTTAGAAAGGAGTCCTGCTACCTCCTCCTTGACAGTGGCCACCCAAACCTTTGGGCCAGTTGGCACAGTACAGCCTCAGGTGTGAGAAGCATTTCCCAGCTCCACACCACTGCCCTGGGGTGGGCAGGCTCCTAGAGCAGGCAGAGAGGAGCTGGAACATCCTCCTGCCGGCCTGGTGCTGTGCTTTCAGGCTGGCCCTCCCTGGTGCATGGCTGAGGAAATGCCAGTCCTGTCATCCCCACACTTCTGCCCTCATGCTCCTATCCCATAACTTTGTCTCTTAGCTCTACATCAAATTGCTATCATGGCAAACATGTGACCCTGCACCACCACACCACTCCTACCTGCTTTCCTCTAGGCTTGGCTCTTCCCCCAGTCACAGCCACCCAGCCTGCCCCCTTCTCCAGACCCCAAAACCTCCTTGCCTGAGCAAACGGGTGAAGCCACTGCAGCATCCACCTCTCCTCCAGCTGGTCCTGGAGCCCCTGGACTGATCCAGCTCCTGCAGGCTCTCCTCTGGGTGCCCAGGGCAGAGCTGTGGGAAGTGGCCAGTGGCTTGTGCCAAGCCCCACAAGGTGTTAAGCCATCTGGATGCGTAACTGGTTCTGCCACTCCTCTGCAGTTTTCTCATCTCCTGGAAGGGCGAGATGTGCAGGGCTCTGGGCTGTGCGCTGCTGTTGAAAGACTCTCTAGGAAATGAGAGGAAGTGCTACAAGTTGAGAAATAAGGTGCATTTTTGGCTTCCCTGCTCTGTTGAAATTGTAAGAGCTTAAGGATTTTCCCACTTGTCCAGAAATGCAACACTGTGGTGAGGACGAGTCTTCTAGGTCATAGAGTACATGGCTTTGAGCCAGGGATTTCACTTTGTTCCATTACATGCAGCATGGTAGGAGTTGGCATTATCGTAGCTCTGCAGGAGGTAATGCTGGCTTCTCCAGGAGGATTGCCCTGGTACCTTCCCTCTCCAAGCAAGGCACACCCTGTTTAAAACAGCAGCATGGAGGGGGGGAGAGACAGCAGGGAGATGTAGAAACTGTATGGAAGGAAAAACCAGAAGAGGGGGTGGGGGCAGGGAACTATGTCCTCAGACCAGTTAAGGAGGCAGCCCTGGGAGGGGGGACAGTATTTCATCAGTCTCCACTCTGATAACTACTAGACAGCCACCCAAGTTTTTAAAGAGATAGCTGGATAGAAAATAGCTGCTTGGCCAAGCTGTGCAGAGCTGCTCTGCCACATATGACCCCTGCTGTTTACAAGCAGCTTGCAAAAAGCAGTTGGGTCTCTCACTGAACTGTCTTGGGGATACCACTTCTGCCCAGGATAGTAGCAAAGAAAACTGGTGAGACACGTGCTGTACTGAGCCTTGTTGCTTTTCAGAGCACAAGATGGGCTCTTGGTACCGTACAAGCTACACAGCAGAGATCACTTTGTGAAAGCCCTACAGGAAGCATTTGAGTCCACCCTCAAAGAGGTGAGAGCAAACTCATCCTTGCATCTACCATGAGTGCCACGCAGCCAGCCCAGCTGGACTGAGGGAACACTTTCTGGATCCACATCTTGTGTCCTTCCCTTCCAGCACATCCAGCTGGTAGAGGTGCCCGGGAGTCATTTTGTGCACCTCAACGAGCCCGAGGTGGTGTCTGGGATCATCAGCAACTTCCTGAAAGCACAGAACACCAGAGCCAGGCTGTAGGAAGCCCTCACTGCTGCAGCATTCCAGAAGAACAGGGAACTAAAAAGCAGGCTCTGGAGGAATTGTCACCATTCCTACCTCACATCCATCAGTTTCATGATACTCTTTCCTAAACTTGGCTCGCTGCAGGGTGGGAGCAGGTCTGCCAGGGGATCCCTGGAGGACAGCCAAGCAAAATATCTGAGTGGTCAAAGGGAAAAGGAGTTCTTCCTCCACTTCCAGCTCTGTGAGGACAGGGAGAGGCCCAGCATGGCCTCCCCCTTGCTTGCTCCCCGAAAGGGAGCAGGAATACAGGCAGAGACAGCCCCTGCGGGAGCAGCAGCACCAGCTCTAGAGCTGCAAGACAAGTGGATCCTCTCACCTCACCCCAGGATTAGACCTACTGAAAAACCAGGAAAGTGTTCTGCTGCTCTGCTTATTTCTCTGGGTGCCTGAGCTCACAGGGCCTCAGTCTCTCTGTTCTGTGAAAACTGCTGCTTTTCTTAAAAAATCAGCTTAAATAAGAGTCCACCTGGATATGGAAAGCCCTTCTAATGAACTCCTAGGAATGAGTCACTAATCCTCTAGCTGAAGCAGCTGGGAGAGCTACTAATAATGGACAAGTTGGTAGAATTATTTCTGTCCCTCTAAATAAAGATTAATCTCCCCACCTTAACTCGGTCTCCTTGACTCTATAGGAGAGTGAAACTCTTTTCTTTTGGGATGCTCACCCAAGCAGCTGAAACACCAGTTTTAGGAGGCGGCGATCTGTACACGCCGTCTGCTATAGATGGATCCATCTGCCTCCTCCTTAAATCGATGCAAAAAGCCAAGGGAAGCAGGCAGGCCTGGCACTCTCCCCATGCAATGGAAACTGCATTTGCTGTGGGTTTTCTAGGGGAGAGTAAATGCATTTTAACCCAGCTCTGGAATTCACCAGCATTTCCACCTTACATTCCTGCTCATGCCCATATGGAAGCTGCAGGTAGCCTGGCAGTGGGCGAGTTACAGCCCCTTTCTGATCACAGAGTGCCCTGGGGTGAACAATCATGGAGTCCAAAGCTGCACAGATGTTATGTGGGCAGTACAAAAGCATTGCCCCACAGCTGGATGTGCCCGGTGCCATCCTTACCTGCTTCCTGGGGGCTGGTTACAGGTTAAGTGGAAACAGGCCTTGGAGAGTCTGGTTTCTTACTCCAAAGTTGGATTCCCCTCTCACCTTGTTCTAGTGAAGCACAGCACTGAACGTCACAAGTTTCCATAGCCCAGACTAGACGTGGCTGTAGAGGTCCATGCACAGCTGGAAGACTGGGCACCTCAATGCCTGGCTGAGAGGGAGCTGCCTGGGAGTGAAACACTGAGGGAAGGGGTAGGATTCAGTACCAAACAACCCATCTTTCCTTGTGACAACAGGTCTGGGAACTTCCCAGATGGGCTTTTTCCAAGATCACTTCCCTCTTCTTACCCCCAGATAAAAGGCACTAAGGAGCACCATCATACAAGCCACCACTTTTATTGCCACGGGAAGCTGACCCTATCACAAACCAAGGGTGAGAGGCACTCCCATGTTTTGGGCACATAGCAGCAGTTCACAGTTCTTCAGCCATCCCCTGCCCCTGCGAAGGCTGTGCTAGGTCACTACCAGCTCTCGCTGAGCTTTAGGAGGGCTGTGGGTGGCAGGGAGATAGAGGTTGTCACAAGAAGTGCCTCAGCCCCTTGACCCAAGCACCCTGGGAAGTGGTGCCACAGGGCTGAAGGATGGCCAGGAGAGCAGGATGCAGGATGCTGGTGTGAGTGAACAAAATTCCCCCTCCAGCAGCAGCTGCTGGGATGTCCCATGTCAGATCCAAGGGGAGGGACAATGTGAAGTTGTCTCAATTCCTTGAAATCTTCTGTCACATGGCGTCCACAGGCATCAATCCTGCCCTGTCCAGCAAGCACATCTGAGGAGTAGTTCAGCGCAGTTTAGTATGGCCGGAACTTGCGCTGGGCTCGCATCAGTGCAATTCTCTGCTTGTCCTCCTCAAACTTCCTCCTCAACTGGGCAATGTCTGAAACAGGCAGAGAAAGGAAAGGTCACAGGGGGGCAGCAGGTCTCCCTCTCCTGGGGTGCTTCACTTCTACACGCCAGGAGGGGCTCAGTCCTGACACCCACAAGCACATGCTTCCCAGAGGAGATCCTTTTGCGCCTGGGCTGAGCGCCAAGTTGGAGCTCTGGCCGTTCATCTCCGGCAGTGCTGCAGCTCCCTCTTGGGGAGGAAACCAGCTGGTTTTCCCTTGCAACGCCTGTCTTTCTGCAGACTGAAGAAGCCTCTATTGGAAAGCCATGACCTGTACACACTCCCACAAAAATATTCCAGCAGCCCTTCCTAGGACAGGCGGCAGCGAGGGGCCACCAAGGACTGGTGAGGCCACTTGCACGCCCACCCAGCCAGCTGGTCACCTGCAGCAGGACATAGCCTCCACTGAAGGAAAAAGGACATCCTTGGGGCCACAGCTTGAGACAGGGGGAGGGGTAGGAGGAGAGTTGGACACTCACGCTCTCTCTTGGTCTCGCGATGCTGCCAGGCATAGAAGTTGAGCAGCTCTTTGCGGGCCCTTTTCTGCTTCTCCTTCTCCAGCATCCGCAGATTGGCAGCCTCTGTCCGGGGCAGGCCGGGCTTCCGGCCCTTTCGCGTTACCTTCACCCAGCCCTCCTCATCTGGAACACCATCCTCCTTGGCCGCTTTGGCTTCTTCCTGTGAAGACAGGAGGGTGAAGCAGCTCAATGCAGACAGGCTGCCAGCCAGCCTGAATCGGGGCTCCCCTGCAGTCCCCCTTAAACACATGCAAAGCTACAGCTCCTGCTTCTACGCAGGATGTGAAAGGAGGTGTGGGACTAAGGGCACAGGCATTCAACAGTCAGTCACAGCACTGTGTGCCAGCCAGGGCCTAATTTCTTTGCAGATACCTACTGTAAACCCTGGGTGCGAGGGTCAGGTGTTGTGGAGCAAACCAGGACCTGACTGCCAGCCAGCAACTGGGAGTAAAACCACCCGGGTAACCAGTGTGTTTCCCTCTACGCTTTCCTCCCTCCTCTCTTGGAGGATGGAATACTGAGAACTAACTCTCCCTTTTCTCCCCCCAGACAAACCGTTTAGCTGGGTTCCCTCCCCAGCCTGGCCTCACCTCTGCTATCTTTTTGTCATAGTCTTGCATGTAGGCATCCACCTCAGCCTTCAGTTCCTCTGGATCCACGACTGAGGCTGCATAGTTGGCGATCCATTCTGAGACAGAGAGGGCAGAAGTCAGCAGCAGCCTCTGTTAGAACAGCAAGCCCTGGTGTGATGCCTTTGGGCAGCACTAGAGAGAACTGCTCTGGGGCAGGACACACTGTTCCCATTCCTGTTCAGCGTCCCCACCACCACACCTCAACTAACCTTGTGTCCCAGGACACAACCAGGAAGTGATGGGATGAGGTTACAACCCTCCCAAGCAGAAGTGGGCCCAAAAGGAGCAATGTTCAGGTCTGCCTTCCTATGAAAGGGTCACATCTGAAGTGCTGTCATCTTGACAGCCATCTGTGCCTGCTATTAAGTCTGGATTCCATTTTGAGGGCAAGACAGCCAGTTTCTCCAAATCTATGTGATACTGAAAAGATGATGGGAAAAACTGCCCTTCCCTTGTACCAAGCGACCTCATTCTCTCATAGGGTCACTGGACCAGACTACAATGTCCAGTACAATAAGACTGCTGCTACCTTGTGAGTAACAAAAACAGGACAATGACACACTGGAGGATGCCTCCCAGCTCTGCACAGAGCGGTGAGCATTAATCTGGGATGTAGAGGGCAGGATTCAGCAAGGAATGCGCGCAGCTCTTCCCCGGCACCAGCGAGCAGGAAGAGAGCAAGGGCTGACTTACTGCTAACGCCGGTTTTCACAGGGTGACTCTCTGTTGATATCAGCAAGGGACTTTCCTGTGACAGGGCCTTAGCTGCCTGGACACCAGAGGGTTTCCTGAACACCACGTACGCTACCTGAAATCCCTAAAAGAAAAAGAAACCTTGACCAGTCATATACATCAGGGAAACTGGTGACACAGCAGGGAGCTGCAGTACAAATTATAAATAAACACATAAACAGATAAAATCAAAGCACGAGTTACTGTGGGATAACAAAAAAACCAAGGGGGGAAAAAAAACCAAACCCAAACAAAAACAAACAAAAAACCCCAACTTAAATATGTCGGCAGATTACCCAACCCCCCCAGTGGTTTCCCCGTCTCACATTCCAAGTGCCGCAGACACTGAGCAGCCCTCTTTCTGACCACTACGGCACCATCATTCCCCTCCTCGGGGAGCTTTACCGTTGCAGGCTGGCAGTTGAAGAATTTGGACGTCAGTTTTTCTTTTTTCTCTCTCGGCCCTGGCTTCTCACGGATCTCCACTGACTGGACGTGCCCGCAGCGAGCGAACAGCCTGGACAGAGAGCCCTTGACACGGAGAGTAAGAGCGGACACGGGGCACAGGGCAGCTGAGCGCGGCCTCTCCCCGCGCTCCCACCGCCGGCAGGCCCCAGCCCCTCCCCGCGGCCCCCAGCCCTCCCGCCACGCCTGAGGCGTTGCCCCCCGGCGCCATCCCCACTCACCGGGCTGCAGTACGGGGGCACGTTGAGGACGAAGAGGGTGCGGCGAGAGGGGTGCGCGGTGCCGGCCCCTTCCCGCACCTGGTGCTCCTTCACCAACAAGTAGTGGGGCGAACGCTGCCGCTCCCCGAACTTCACCGCCAGAGCTGCGAGCGACGCGCCGGTTAAAGACCCCGCTGGCTCCCCGGCTCCCGCTCCCTCCCCGCCGCCCCGGCTCCCCCCTCACCCGTGTAGCCCGGCGGCGCCGCTCCAACCACACGCTCCTTGGGGGCCGCCATCTTAGCTCGGCGGGAAGCGGAGGGGCGCGGGGGCCGCCGGGAGTCGTAGTTCCCCGCGGGGGCGCGGAGCCGCTAATGGCCGCGGTGGGTCCCGCAGGGGGTTGAGGCAGCAGGGGGTCCGCTGGGGGTCCGCCGGCAGAGCAGAGCAGAGCAGCGCAGAGCACGCTCCGCAGGGAAGCCTCCTGCGCCCCAGCGCTCAGCGCAACGCTCCTCAAGGTGAACACTGCACCGTGTACGACACAGGCACCCTGATAGACAGGCACAGGAATGGGCAAATAAACCTTAAGAGAGATGTAGAAACATTCAAAGACAACGGTAAGAACAACTGATTTTAAAGCCTCTGGTTAATCGAGGAAGAAAAAAAAAAAAGAAAAAAAGAAAAAAAAGAGAAAAAAAAAAAGGACCTGTACAGAGGAGCTTGTATTTATGACTGAATGTAAGACAGGACCACTCCAAAAATAAAGATACTGAAGGAAGACATGATGTACAAAGTGAAAAAAAGTCAGTGAAAGCAAGAATGGCATGGAGAGTTGACTCAACCAAACAGCCAAGTTAATGAACATTACCAGAAGAAACGGTACATGCAGAAACCATGAGAATATACCACACGGGCAAATTGTGCCGTATCGGAGGTCATGTTTTTGAAAGAGCAAAGGAAGAAGAAACACTATGACAAATGACCTACCACCTGGCCAGCTGTATTGAAGCAGTGAGTGTTTCATACATGAGTTTATAACCTTTAACAGCCCAGAAAAAACCCAAACCAACAACCAAACCCCAAACTAAAACCAAAACCAAAACATATAACCATGCTTCAGGAGGGCAAGTGTGCACAGGCACCAGGTCAGAGGAACACAAACAGGATGAGGATGACAACTGCAAGACAGCCAGGAGAAACTGGAAAGCTGAAGGTGGACTACTTGAAAAGGACTAGGAATAACTGGTTACTCCTGTTCCATGCCCAAGGAAAGAAGCCACACTATCATGTATCAGAAGACTGAGATAACTTCAGAGAGCTGACAGGCAACAGGAAGAGCAACGCACACCAAGGCATTGCTGTAAGACAAATCACAGAGTGCTGTTTACACAACTATTAACTTATTTAAAAAAAATATTTAAAATACTGCCATAGATCACAGAGCTAGAGGCCAGAGCAGTATGTTAATATCATAATTTCTCAGACATAACCTAACACAACGCAAAATTTAACAGCAAGTTAAAGTGCATCCTGCTGTTTGGCTTTTAGAATGGACATGAATCTATAAAAAAAAAAAGAAAATGAAAAATGCTTGATTCTCCTCATTCTTTCAGAAGACACAAGAGACGCAGTAGTCACAATACATCTTCACATTTCCACAGTTTTTTATCTAGCTGATAAGAAAAGTACCCTGCTTAGAAGAACAGGTACCCTGGTTTCACAGCTGTGTTTTTAATATAAAATTAAAGTTACTAGGCTGTCAATAACAAAGGCCATTCTTTTTCTTTTCTGTGACATCAGAACTGGAAGTAGGTGGGGATGCAAATTGCTCCCACTTAGCAAGAATCAGCTACTAATTTTCATGATCCAGATTAAAAATCTTATCAGTTTTCTCATCCATATACTCCTCTTGTTCTTCATCACATAATCAGTTTTGAAGTTTAAGTTACTCTGAAAGCATGCTCCAGTCAATGTTGGAACAACTCCACCTACCTTTGTTTCACAGCATCTAAAAAGGCTTAGAATCCACTCTGTATAACAAACGTTTATTCAGAAACAGTTAATACATTATCTTCTCCAAGCCCTAATGTTTCCTCCCCCTCCCCCCATTTTTAATTCTCTTTTTAATAAAACACAGGTGTTCGATGGGCAGTCTAAAAAAGGAGAACAATAGCTGTCTTCAGTCTCCTCCCCTGCAAACATCTGCTGTTCACATGAAGTACCCTACCAATAATGGCATCGCTGGTTTCCAAACCAAAGTGAGTACTCTGGAAAAACAAGTCCTGCCAAGTCCTCAGTTATTTCCATGGCTAAAAGGGATATGGTGAGATAGAGGAATGGTCTGTACAAGCTAGATAGAGCAAAGAGTTAATACAGAACAATAAAGCAAAAGAAACATAGGGTTGACCAAGAAATGGAATCTGGACCTACAGCAGTTACAGAGCTCATTGAAGTTCAGCAGAGCTGAACAGAATGGATTAGATTAGTCTCCTAGCTAGAAGGATCAAGTTCAAACCCCAACCAGACACTGGAAGTGGCTCTGAGCTTTCCTCTCTCATAACACACTTGAACAAATACAAACGAACTGAGCTACTGGGACTTCAAACATCCATGGCAATAAGGCTGTACTAACAAAGGAAGTATCGGAAGTGCCACCTAGTGGCCTGGGGCTCCTCACAGACGCTTACTGGCCAAAAGTACATCCCTGCTGCTCTGCACGGGACTTAACACTCCTCTTCCTTACAGTGTGTCAACTGCTTCTCCTCTCCAAAACCTCTCCCTGAAGCCATGAAGCGCAGTAATCACCCTCCAAACCCATGCATGTGAGTGGCATACCCACGTGGCAGCCCAGTATCACCCACATAACACCTCTCAAAGCGAGTTCTCAGGTGCAAGAAACAACTGCTCCCTAAGTATTAATATCTGGAAAAGGCCCCAGCTCCTTCCATTTACAGGAGACTGGGTAAGTTAGAAGGAAAAAAAAATAAAATTTAACATCCTTCATCAGGAGGATGCAACAGTCTAATGGGAGCGAAACCCTTGGATTTCCTCTAGCTCTGAGCTTACGACTGGTTATTTTTCAGTCCAGAAAGAAGAGAGCAACCGAGCCTGACCCTGCAGGGCTAATATATTCACGGTAGACATGTCAGCGCCTGTTCCGCGCTCCTCTACACCTCTCTGCCCTGCCAGCGTGGGAGCATGCCTGCAGCAGGGCAACGGGGGCTGCGCTCGTCCACACGGCCTTTCTGCCTGATGCCTCTGGCAGCCGCTACACACGGCCAGAAGCGTTGGGTTTTTGCACTTCTCAAGGTCACAACTGCTGAGCAGAGCGTGCCTCCGAATGCATACAAGTCAAAGAAGAAAGATGGTGCTTCCTGTCTGGAGCCGCACCTCGCGATGTACCCAGCGCGGCAATTCTCAGCAACAACGTGGTGTTCTTGACTGTCGATAATCAAGGGGATGCACTCTTTAGTTAAAGGTCAGTCAGAAGAAGTGAGAAGGAGATGACCACTCCTTCTCTCGAAGTCTATGTGCACTTTTAATGGCCACTAGGGGCTTTGGAGTAAAGGAGGGAGTTACACGGTGTATGCTCGGTAACACACAACTGGCAGAAGGGGGAGGTTATTCTTTCGGAAAAGAAAAAATGATGGAAGAAAACTCCAACTATGAAAACAGAAAGTACACACACAAGA
The DNA here is from genome assembly GCA_024336885.1 of Actenoides hombroni. NCBI lineage: Eukaryota > Metazoa > Chordata > Aves > Coraciiformes > Alcedinidae > Actenoides > Actenoides hombroni. Next base: position 2,103,930 of record WUAM01000173.1, on the reverse strand, counting down.
GGAAACACTACTGTACAGTAAGGTAGCGATCATAGAAAACAAAAAATTTCAAGGCAGGCAAGTGCAAATAACATCTGTACTCCTGCACTTTTCTCATTTCCCAACTTAAATGAATTTTCCAGTCCACTGCTTGCTCCCCCTTCTCAGAGTTTAATTTTGAATTCTGTGGGCTGCACGGAGGCAGAGACCCCTGAGGATTTGAACAGTGCCTTCAAGATAGTGTCAGGATCCACTTCAGCTGGGGGATTTGAGGAGGCGCTTGCACTTGACCGCCGTGGTTCCCCTTCCTTCTTCACTGAAGGGGTATCACTCAATCGGCTGGAGTATTGAAGGAAGGAAGGAAGGAAGGAAGAAAAAAAGGCAGCATTTAACCTCTCATTATGAAATAAAATTTAACAGTATGTCTGCATTTGCTGTTATCAGTTCTTCTCCCTTACCAATATTAGAGATAAAGGTTTTAAATATGCTTTCCTCACAAGAAAACTTCCTCACTGACTCATTTTGAGCCTCAGGGCTTGGAACACTAAGGAGCCAAGCTATACTGCACTCAGCTCAACAGAGTGCCAACAGAGGGGAAGAGAAGGAAAATATTAACGGGACAACTATTTGCCAACAGCTTCCCTCCCCCCCGGTTCTCCTCGAAAGAGAGCCTGCAGACGTTGTGGGGTTCTTCCTCTCATCCAAAGGACACTTACAGCAATATAGGCTGGTCTGAGGTGATGACATTCCCATTCATATGAAGATTGCATTTCATTGGTTGACCTGAACAAATACACAATAAAGAAAAGTCCTTCTATCAGAACTGTGGTCAGGCAATATCACACAACAGGGCAAACAACAAAATTCCATATGCTGGGGAAACATAGAAAGAACAAATCATTTCTCTTTCATTGCAACATGACAGCAACCAGAAGAACCACTGAAAGAATCAGTATAATATTAAGAATCACATTAATTAAGAAGTTACATATACGTATAAAACCCTTAGCAGAGACACAAGAGAATCTCCCGTTCTCAGCTGTCTGCTCCACATCTGACATTTGTAACACACCACTCGTCTAGAGAAAGGCAAAGCATCTATTTCCATCTAAAAATTAACAGCTAATTTCAGTCTTTAACACTGCAGGTGGATCCAGATTAAAAACTGAATTGTTCAAAGTTTATCAAGAATTTGATACTAATTGTTTTACAAGTACAATGCAAAATGACTACACCTTGTATCTTTTGCAAACCTTTTTCACTTTTGCTTTGCAAACACCTATTCCATAAGCGGGGAAAGCCTTCCTAAGGACAATCTAGCTCTCAGCACTGGACTAGAAAAGAAAAAAAATTCATCTGGAATTTAGACCAGTGGACTTATCAGGACCCTGCCTCTAGCTTTAAGTATTCTTTCTAGGAAAACGGGGGGGGGGGGTTTGGTTTTTTTTGGGGGTGAGGTTTTGTGTGTGTTTTAATTTCACTTAAACTGTGCATATACCCAGCTTGTTACATAGGAGCCTATCATAGTGTCTAGTTCTTGAACTGATTTTCTGGCATTTCCTCTCTCTTGGTGGCAAACAAACATCTGAAATGTTTTTTTCCACCTCTGCTGAGGTGGCTAACTTCTTGTTGTTTTATCTACCCTAAATGCAACTCTGGCCTCAGACTTACCATCTAAGCACCTGTTGTTGTATTTCTTATATGCTGTGATAGCATCTTCTTTCTTCACAAATACTACCTCAGCCACTCCAGGGTGCACCAGCCGGGCTCTCTTCAGAGCACCACACACACAGAATAACTCCTGAGGGCAGAAAGTTAGTCATGACCATGGTCACATCAAAGGTACCACTTCAACCAAAGAAAACAAATGAGAAAGGCTTACGTTCCTAATTGCACCACCCACCCTGCTTAGTAATGGAATATTTTTTTATTGGCAGAATTGCCAAGAAAAACTATCTCGTGGCAGAATCTTGACACTTGTCATACCGTGTTTGCTTTGGCATTAGTACTGAGGAACCTGATCTAGTTAAAAATGTCCCTGCTCGCTGGAGGGAGGTTGGACTAGATGACCTTTAAAGGTCCCTTCCAACCCCAAACAGTCTTGATTCTATCATTAGTAATATAGGTTGCAGAAGCAGAAAAGCTCAAGGCCAGTACTCCATACCATGTCACACATGAAGACCAGCCTTGATCTCAGACTGCTGAGAATGGAAGCACCTAGATAATTTTGGTAGGGGCATAAGTTCAAGGACAACACCAAACATCACTTGGCATGAACCCCAAGTGATGTCAGGTATCTCAGTACATCCTAGAAACGAGATTTTGTCTCATCTTCTAATGAGTGTCAATTTAGGTGTATTTTTAATAACCATGGAACACGAGAAATACTTTGTGGCTCCTCTGTGCAATGTGCTGGCTTGGTGGAATTACCACCTAGCACCCGTCTTTGCACAAACATGAACTAAATAAAATACCTCTGCTCCATGTGTCTATCAGCATATTGCACACTGAGTAAACGACCCTGCTTTTGAGACAACCAACCCACATCATACCCCTCTTCCCTGCATTCACCACAGATCAAACAATCCATCGAAAGAGGTAGGATAAAGGAAGGAAATGTCACTCATCTGCAGTTTGGCAGTAAGCAACACTCACAACAATGTCTTCCTCTGTGACTCGAGGATGCAGATTGTTTACAGTCATCTTGGTGCCTTCCAAAGGACTAAATGCCAGCTGCCAACACAAACAAATGTATCATGTAAGAAAAAGGTCAGAAACGCAGTGGGCAAGACAGCAAAAGTCACTAAAGGGATGTCTGGGGGAGTCAACACACAAACACATAGGAGAGCTACAGCTAGAAATGGGAATTACGAATGCTTACAAAAGCCCAGCTCATCTGGTGGTGAAAAAGAGCCCCTTTTCCACACTATTTTTTCTCTGAAGTTTTCTCTTTCATTCTCAAGTATAACACTAACTTCATCTGCATGCATGCACAGAACTCTCTGGCTGTGCCCACACTTTTAAGCACATGTCTCTGCTGCACTTTACACCAGCCAGCAAACCCCAAAATGTGGCTCCAGCCCCTCAAAAGCATACTGAACCCAACATGCCTGGGAACACCTGGTGGGTTACCTGTACCCAACATCGAGCAGTTTGGCAAAACAATTCCAGGCAGGTTGTCTACAACTAGCCCAAGAGGTCTTGTGTATACAGCAAGAAGCTGTATTTGGCAGAATCCTGTTTTTCTCCTTGCTAATAGGAGGGGACAGAAGACAATGTATCTAGTAGTGTTAAAACACTATTCTAGGGACATGAAAGCCAGCAAGGAGCATCCAAACAACAAATGCCATCTCCTTAGAACACATATTCCTCCAGGACCATATGCCTGCACACTGGAGAGTAACGTTGAGAGAGGCAAGATGCACCAGCTAAGAATTCCCAGTCTCTCAAATGCTTAAGAATGTTTAGACAGGTTTAAAATTCTTGGGACGTGAGTTGCAGTTATCAGAATAAGCTTAATGGAGTTCCAGAAATAATGGTGGAAGGCAGGCTCACATGAGTGATGCACAGCAAATTTCAGAGACTTCTATACAGAGCATCTCCCACTTCCCTGAGCTCACCTCAACGGGTGCTGGTTCTTTTGGCGGCTCCTCCTTTGTCACTAAAGTCCGGGACATGTTTGTCAAGGCCTTTGTCCGCATGGGAGGGGGTGGTGCAGGTGGAGCTGTGTATGTATCATTCTGGACCACTTTAGTCAGGGGAACAGTCTTGGACAGAGAGAATTTATTGCCACTCAGTCCAGTCTACAGAAAGGAAAAACAAAATATCTCTTGAGAGCCGTCAGCTACAAGTTATCTTTTTTCAAGCACCACCAGCAGCAGAGCATCACTATAGCATGCACTAGTGTGTGCAACTGCACATCCTTCCTGATGTCAAATCCACTACAGTGCTGGAGACTTTCAGCTTTGAGGCAAAAATCAAGTAAAGTTTCTGAGCATAAGCATAAAAAGGATGTGTTTATCCCAAAAAAGCACTTCCCTCGCTAATGAGCACTTCGCGGTTTCATATCCTTCTGACGTGAACTTTCCCAGTATGATTTGATTTTGAAAAGCTCCTTTTTGCCAAAGATTTTTCAAGTACTTTACAAAGCGTTCACAAAGATTGTTCATTAACAGCAAGACTGAGCTTCCCTAGAACAAACAGCAGTACTCCCTCAGAAACACCAAGCTAAAGCACACAAGACGTGGAGCGTAACCTTTATAGCTGGAACTACTCAAGTTTAAAGCCAGACTAAAGACTGTGCTTGGGAACTGCTGTGAACACTGCAGAGAACATGTTTACTCCTGGAAAAATAACCCCAAAACATAAAGCTGTTTTTAAGGATCACAAATGGCCAGCAGCTCTGAGTACCTACATGAGAAAGAAAAGACGGGATAATCATTGCACTAGACTGCTCATGTGCCTGTAAAACCACATGAGTTTGCTTTCTCTTTCAGGATAATTTAGGGCAAACCTATGTCCAATCCCCATTTCTGAAACAGGGCTAATTTCAAAGACATACTGGGTTGGCTCAGGGCCTTACCCAGTTAAATTCTGAGTATCTGAGAATGGTGATTTCACAACCTCTCTGGGTCCCTGTGAATATGCTGATCAGTATCCTGAGAACTGCACAACTCCTCCCTCCAATATCCAACCGTAATTTCTTTTGCTACAAGACATTTGTTGGCTCATCTTCTCCCTCTTCACTCCTGAAGCGGACCCAGGTTTTGCCTTTTTTATGACCACGTAACAGTCAGTGAGAGAGGACTGATCTCACTACAGCCTTCTCTTCTCAGCCTTCAGAGACACTGCTCTCTCACCCTCCCCTCACACGGTGTGCTGCAGCCCTCTGACCACTTGGTTGCACTGGTTCCAGTCTGCCAGTATCTTTCTTGTATCACAGAGCCCCAAAATAGGCAGAGGACTCCAGGTGCATTTTCAAAATGCCAAACAGATGGCAATCATGACCTTAACTGATTTGCCAGCTATGATCTTACAAATATACAATATACAGTTAGCCTTCATTGCTGGAAAGATGCACTGCTAAGTCATTCTTGGTGTATCACTCAGCAGGACCCCCAGGCTCTTTCCTACAAAGCCACTTTCTAACCAGTTAGTTCTCAGCTTCAGTTGCAGAGGGTTATCCCACCCCAAGAGCACAACCTTGCATTTGTCTGGGTTGAAATTCCATCTTCTCCAGAGCATCAGTATACCCCAAAAAGCTGCCAGCTAAGATTTTGCATGGCAAGAGATTTCCTGCCTTGATAATCAGTCTCTAGAAGCAGCGGAAATCTTCCCTTGCTTGCTTATTCAAACAACAAGAAGATCTTTTCAAAGCACTTCCCCAACAAGAAGAAAGCCAAGAGCTAACGTGCAGCAACCTGCCAGCATGGGAGAAGGCACGTGTTCTGGCTGCGAAAGGCCTATAAAACCACAGCCAAAAAGGACTCTATGCCAAAAACAACACCAGAAGCATTGGCACGAAAGGAAGGGTGAGGTGAAGAGCAAACATTTCAGGAGAAAGCATCGTTGACATACTTTAAAAGAACATAAGCCCTGTAAAGCTGCAGCCTGTGTGTCCACCCAATGTGAGCATGGCGTGGGGGAGCCTGTTCAGATAATCCCTTACCGCGTTGTGCAGGAAACTGTTTGTGGTGGTGATTTTCATCTGTTTGCTACTAACGGGAGAGACGCTTTCATCATCATCTTCCATGTCATACAGACCCTGAAGAGAAGCAAGGTAATGGTTTACAAGCAGGTAGATTTAATCTAGACATCATTTCCAAATTCAGTAGTCTTCTCCAGTCTTCACCCTTCTTCAGGTAATGAACATGACTACGCTGGACTTGACATCTGTCCTTGCAGCTGGGGGACATGGAGCTTTAAGGTACACCAAGTCCATTTCAAAACATCAATGTAAAAACTCTGAAACTTCTCCAGAAATGCCACAGTAAAGCAGTTTCCCTAGGTGTAGTGAAACAACACAGAGATTTCTCTAATCCCTAGACCTCATCAAGACTGATGAAACCATATTAATGGAATAAAACCTCACTGTCTTACTTTTTAGCACCCTGCTACCTTCAAAGTTGAAGCCTGTGCATATGTGTTGGTGTTTGTGTTGTGGTTTTTTTGTTTGTTTGTTGGGTGGGTTTTTTTACTTTTATTATTTTTATTTTATTTTTAATTAAGCGGATGCCTTCCAAATACATCTGAACCAAGCGTTCCTTTTGAATAGCCTGCTTTCCTCAGCACACCACATATCCATCTGGCACTAAAAATCACCGCACCGGGAGGTTTACTGAATGAATAATTTCCCAGTTCACCTTAATGCTCATAGACCAGCCTTAAAACACTGAGGTGAACTCCTCCTTCAGAGCCTCTAAAAAAATGTTAAGAAAAAGCCTATACATGTATGTCACTGCCCAAACTGTAAGATCTCACCACCTAAACCATCTTCCCATTCATTCAGTACAAAGATAAAGAAAAATGGAGGGATAAGCAATGAGAGCTTGCAAAATAAGTGGGTTTTCATAGTCAGCAAGATTCTGGTTTACAAACAGGAAAGCTGTTCCAGTCACAGAAATGCTATAAAGGAAAAAAACCCAAAAGGGACGGTAAAACTGAGAATTGTGCAGAAAAAAACCTCAAAACCAAACACAAAAACCACTAGCTACCAGGTCAATGGACTTGAATTTGGGACAAATTAAATGGATTCAAGGTTTATAGTAATGAGGTCAGAATAATGAAGACACTTCCTTAAGCGACAGCATCTGGGAAAGGGGAGGGCAGCAGGCCTATGTAGAGGTAATACACTCAGATAGCTAAATTTATCATAACTGATACCAAAAAAAAAAAATCCAAGACATACTGTGAATGTCAGTTTTCCAATATTTCATGTAGAATTTTATGCATACACACAGAAAAAATAAAGTAATAAAACCATGCAATTCCTCTCTGAAAGCACCCGTGGTGGTAAGGTGGATGAATGGCTTGGAGCTGTGATAAAGGCCTTTAAAATTGAACCAAGAAGAGACAGCACAAATTCTAGGGTTCTTCTCAAAGTCTGCTTAATAAGGGATACAGCAACTTTGAAAGTACATCATTCATTATCAGGTTTCCAGCAGGGACCCACAGCTGGGATTTCACAGGGAGGTTATATCCTTTCCCACCTCACTGCAGAACGTATCACCATGTACAGTCATATCCGTTCTCTGAAGAGACTGGCAGGATAGTCAATCAAAACAACCAACAACTTGATCTGATGTGGTGTCACTGAGAATTTACAAAAAGACATCAAAGCTAAAGGTCACAGTGTCTAGGAAAAAAAAGCCCATCAGTGCCTACAGATAAAACCAAGGAATACCTACTTCTTGTTCATGTGATACACAAGAAATCAAGATTAATCAGACTAAATGAAAACCTCAGTTACCATGAAAATATCTTAGCCATGCAATAATCGGGAGCTAAGCTGCTAGAGAACTTCTGAACACTTTTCCTTCCTGCTTAATTTCCTTTGCACCCACCAATGTTCATGGCCACCTTCCTATCCATGCCCCCCACCCCCCCAAAAGGTAACCAACAAAGAGCACAGTGCAGACACGCACCTGTTTGTGTGTATGGTTGTTCACCACATTGATCCTCATGCCTGCTGGATTGGAGTGTCCAGGAACTGGAGCCTTCTGCTACAGTTAGAGAGAAAGAACCAAAGCATTGAACACTACAGTCCCCAGGTCAGAAGATCCAGAGCTGGTAGTTGACACCCCAAGACCACTTAGATGAAGCTCACTCTCCTGCTCTTGAAACATATTACCACAAAATGCACAATATATAATGTCTGTGTTTCCTGTCACATGTGCAATATGAGACAGTTTCACTCAATCAAAGAACTGAAAATCCAAGGCCACACAGAAAAACTGATTCAAATTACCCGAGTTGTAGTCCAAGATTAGTGTGAAGGGGACTTAACTCCAGCCCTGCCAGCAGTGACTGGATCTACATTTCCACCAATATGAACCCATGAATGGAGTAAATCACTAAGTAAGCTTCTCCTCTTTCATGCTACAGGGAACCAAAGGTACCTATTTCCAACAAACTCAAACTGGGACACAAGACAATTTAGTTCAGTTCCATTTCAAAGTATATACTATCCCTTCACACTAGAGCTGTGATTTATCCACTCAACTCTGAGTCTAAGAATAAAACAGTATTGATTTAGATGTTCACTCATTCATTTTACTAGGACA
>WUAM01000173.1:2045140-2090305 GCA_024336885.1 Actenoides hombroni | reverse complement strand
AATCTGCATCAGAGACACGGCCCCGCAGACCAACGCCTAAGCCAATGGGAAGGCGAGAGCAGGCGACAGGGCCGGGCCGCACGGAGGCAGGCTGCGGCCCACAACCTCCGGAGAAGAACGATCAGAAGGAAGACCAGAGGAAGCAGGGGAGGCCGGCAGGCCCGGAGCGCTACCCTCGCAGCCGCTTACCTCCCTTTAACCGTCACACCGCGCTTCCGTATGAGCTCGTCTAGAGAGAGGTCCGCCATCTTGTCGCGGGGCCCAACGATAAGACGCAGGGAGCAAGACTCGGACGTGACATCATAGTGCTTCCGCTCCTCGCCCCGCCTCCAGAAGTAAGACGGGCCCCGCCCCCGGCCCCGCCCGAGTGCACACCACTGGGGGGCGGGGAGAGCGTCCCACAACCCCCAGCGGCGCCTGGGCTTCTCATTTACATACACTGTCGTCCCGTTTCGGCGCTCTGCAGCGGTTTTTCAGCAAAAAAGAGGAAAGAGACTAGGCAGGATGATCGAGCCAGTGGAAGATTAATTTACATCCGTTGGAGTGGCTTAGAGAGCTTCTCGCCCTGACCTACAAAGCTAACGCTTAGGGTTCTCCTCACGGGAGGGGAGACTACTCTTCATGCCTTAAACTTATGAGTAAGGAAAATAACGACCCGGGGTGACGCCCGGGTCCTCACTACGAATGTGAGAGGAATTTTTGCGCGGGTACAGGTCGCCCCCGGGTGACCCGCTTACTTCGCGGGATGCCCGGGTGCTGCGATCTGCCCGAACCTTTGTATCGGCTGTCCCAAGGGTAGAACAGGCGCAGCAGCAGTTACCCCGCCCGCGATCGCATGGGCTGTGTCTGGGCGGCTGCTGCCGCGGGGCGAGGCCCCGCCCCGCTGGTGTGCACTTGTAACGACGAACTTATCAAAAAAACCAACTAGTCTCGAGTCCGCCTTACTCCATTTTCTCCGTCCGCTTTGTGCGTCGTGCAGGCTGCCCGAGCTGGCCTCGGGGTCTTCACGAGGCTTAGAAACACATCACCAAAACCCTCCTAACGTTTCGTGCCTCTGCAGGAAGTGACTCTTTTTTTTTTCTTTCTTTCTTTTTTTTTTTTTTTTTTTTTTTTTAATGTTAGTTTTGTTTGGTTATTAATACACCACATAAAATCAGACAAATTGAAAATCAGTGAAAGCGAAAAGCCGCCTTGCGCAGGCTTGAGCAGAGGTGAGCTTTGCAGTGTCGCCTCCTACCCTGCCCCTGGCTCACCGGCCGTGGTGTCTGTACCGTCAGGACAGCAGCGCCGAGTTTCACGGCAGACCCTAGAGCTGTTGGGCCTCCCTCAGAACGCCCTCTGCAGCACAGCAGAGCCCCAGGGCCCTGCAGCTCGGGAGTTTCGTCCTGTTATTAGAAGCCACGTGGCCAAAACGCAACGTTTTGCTTCTGGCCCACGGATCTGTCTGGAGGATCTGTCTGCGGTTCCCCTCTGCGCCCTCACTGTTCGCTTCCTGCCATCTCACCACCACCATCACGCCCTTGGCTGCAGTGACCCTGAGGCATCACAGCGTATTCCACCGCTTTGCCGAGGATCTGCCGGCCCATGCACGCTCCATGCAAAATCCACAGGGAAGGTCCTGGGAGGAAGCGCTTGGGCTTCAGCAGAGCAGGATCAGCGAGTGAGGGCCAGGGACAAATGCAGAGGAGACAGACACGGATGACATGGCTGCTCACAGCCACTTGAGCTCAGGATCCCACCAGCACAGATACTTCTCTCGAACGTTTCAAGCCTTCAGGAGCTTACAGTCATACCGGTAGTGATGCCAAGTCACTGCTTAGTTGTCCACTGGTACTTGATCCGGATCAAGGGTGGCACATGACTGCAGCGCTGTCAAATCAGGGTACACAAGAATAAGGTTATGCCCTTTCTGTGCTGCCTTTCTGCAGCTGTTGTGATACTTGATCAAACTGAGGCGGTGGGATAGATGATGTGAGACAACCATAAAGCCTGCTGTTGCAAAACTAGCAGGCAACATTTCTTTGAGCAAATTTGTCTGTAAGAGCAGCCCATGTGGTTCCAGGCTAGAAGGCCATCTACCCGGTACCCTGGTTACAGCCTGCAAGGATGCCCAATGGAGGCCTCTTCCGGACACTGGTCCAGACACCTGTTGACCTCAGTGATACTTGCGCAGCCACAGTACCCTTTGGCAAGCACCTTTGCTTTCTGCTGTGTGGTGAACCACCTCCTCCTGTTCGTTCAGCTTTCAGCAGCCTAGTTCTTTCAAGTGAAGGTGGACAGTGCATGTGTAGCTCCTACACACCCTCTCTTCCACCTGTGATCCCCAAAGTCATCTGCTCTCCAAGTGAAGATCCAGGCCTGCTCCCCCATTCCTTCAGTGAAGCTCCTTTCCCTTGGCATGCAACACCCTTCCAAGTCTCAGGGGGAGGCTGGTTAGGGGGCATGAGACATGCTGTTGTGGGAAGGAAGGGTTTAAACCTCCGGATCTTCCATTCCCTGTGTTTTATGCTTCCTGTGAGACACAACAAGCTACAGCTCAGGTTTCACAGGTGTCTCCCATTCCTCCTTGAAACTGTGAATGGGAAGTCAAATAGTTGCTCAGGGATGGACCCCAGGCTCTGCTTCCCTTCTTGGGGCTGGGAGAGGGGGGAAGGTGCAAGCAGCAGGAAGGAGACCTCCCTCGGTGCAGGGATCCCCACAAAGGGCTCCTTGTCCAAGTGTTCCAGGCCTGCCCTTACTTTTTCAGACACACATTCCTTGAGCGTGTCTCCCTCATCAGCTGAGATCCAGGGCATGGAAGTCAGAACAGAGGAGACCATTTCCCCAGCTCACACCAATTTCCTTTTTAAAATATTAATTAGGAAATTATGCAAAAGACAGTACATGGCACAGTATCCAACTTAAATTATTACCTTTGCTGAGTCATACAGAGGCACATGAGGCAGCTAAAAGCAGAATGATATGGCCAGAGAGAATACCAGGTAAGCTGCCATGGAGAAAGATCATGTCATTACTCAGTCCACATAAAGTCCACCCATCACAGTGACTGACGGTGGTGTTAGATGTGAGATGTGTTTCCTCGCTTTTCAAAGGACAGAAACCCACATGCCCGGCCTGTCAGAAGTCCAATACCTTTTCTGTCTGACCAGTTAGGAAAGCTCCTAACCATCTAAGCTCTTCGAAACCTTAATTCTTCTCTATTAATTATAATAAAACCATTAAAAAATCAGTATGTAGGCAGTACACTTCAGCTATGAAAGATCACAGCATTGATCCTCTGGTCAATTGCCCAGTTGTTGCTTCAAAGTTACCCATGTTGGCATTTGAGCGATCTTAATTCTTGCAGGAGTCTGTCGTTTTTTTTTTTACAAGGAAACTTTTTGGTGAAATAGCTGCTATTTGCCTTCCTGGGTACCCTTCCGGAAAATGAGCAGGTGAGATGTACCTCCGTGCATTGAACTAGAGTGCACTCATCACTTTCCAAAGGGAAAAACCTTCTAAAGAGAAGTCAGTGATGTAATCCAAGTATTAATTTGCGTTGTTGTAAGATGTGGGAAAATACGGAGGTGCTGTCTAGCTGTGGTGGTGACTGTGCCTGGGGTCAGTCAGGCTTTCTCCCTCTGAGAGGAAGGCACAGTGGTGGAGCTGGGAGCTTCTGCTGTGTCTGTGAAGTTTTAGCTCTGAGATAACTAAGGAAGGATGCCTGCCTTGCAGGACCTGGAGGTTTCGTTATCATCAAATTGCCATTTTACACAAAGAAATAATAACAATCTGAGACCCTAAAGGCACTACTAGCAGCACGCACCAGGTACTTCTCATGATCTTAACGGGGCCCACTGGATAATCAGTCACAAGGCTGGCTTGCTCCTTCTTCTGAGAGCTGGGCCTCCTGTGTGCTGGTCCTGCTACTTTAGTGCAATGGGCAAGAGGCTTGCTCTGAGCCAAAGCCTCTGCTTGCACTTTCTCTCTCCACGTACCTGAACCCTTGAACCTCGGTCCTTCACAGCTGTTAGAAAGTAAGAGATTGAGGGACAAGAGACAAATCCTCTGGCTCACTGACCTAAGGCTAAAGCTCCCTGCACTTGTGAAATAAATGCAAGTACGCCCCAGGGAGAGAAAAGGTCAATACACAGCTAACAGCTAAGCAGGATCTGTGGATTATAGCTGCTGGCACATTCATCCTCTGAGAGAAGATAGCCTACCCTGTCAGGGCTTTTTGGGGTTTTGGAGCAATAGATGCCAGCTATGCACGAGGTTGAGACCCCTTTTTCCAAATTACTTAGCTAATGCAGCCTAAGATTAGGTCACCAGAAGCACTGAGTGTCACTGAAGTTATGGGATGTTGCTGCTGCAGAGCATGGGAGGTAAACAGCAGGATCGGAGATTCTCAGAGTCAGAATAGCAACAAACGAGTGCAGGAGAACCCACATGCAGGATACTTCCCATCTACCCACCCCAGCTTGCCTTGCAGTTTACTAGCATGTAAAATGAATAACCAGGTCTGCTCAGTGGCCTGAAGACAGAGGTCTCAGGAACACTCCAGAAGTTGGCAGAGGCCACTGCCTGCTGCATTGCTGATGCTGTTCTTCAGTGCTATGTCTCAGCGATACAGTCTGACCTTTACCTCTCTCACTTCAGCAAGGATACTAGAAAAACTCTTTTCTTAGGTTGTAGTGTTGGCTGATGGAAGTGGAGCGTTGACTGTGCTGTTGATGTTTCAGTCAGTGTCCCCACCAGGATGTGAGTGATATTTTTAAATCCCACTGGGAACAGGCTCTTTTTCCTTTGCTGGACAGTGGGAAGAGCAGAAGGGGAGAGAACACCTGGGATGGATCTTTGGTGGGAACAGACAGACAGATCTCCCACCAAAGTGTGAAGGCCTGAGATAGCTCCTTGTACCAGAAGAGTCTGGGAAGACCCTCCTGCTGAGTCATGAGCTTCAGACTTGACCCCTTACTTTCTAAACCCCTTCTCAGAGAGGAGTCCAGATGCACCTGTCAAGGTTTAGAGTCAGGGCCATCTGCTAAACCTGTAACTGATGCTCTCGGTTAATCACTTTCCCTTCCGAAAGGGGAAAAGGGAGAGATAAGATCCAGTCTTAGCCCTTGACTGTAGAGAACAGTTTGGACCCGAAGTTCTGCAACAGAGTTGGTTTACGTCAGCTCAGCTGGACCCCTCCTGTTAGGGACTCCCTTGGTTGTTTCCTTGTGCCTTTTAAGACCTCACAACCTATTACATGAGGTGTTCTCGTGCCTGCTGATGTGACATGCACAGACTTTTTGTCCAATCGGCTTCTTTAGCAGCTGCTCTTGCTGTATGATGACTGGGGTAACATCTTTTGAATTTTATCTACTCAGTTTCAGCATCCTCCCTCCCTTATCTGCACCTGGGTCTCATCTGTCTTATGTTGACTTCAGATGAAATGTTTTCTCTCTTTCTTTGAAGTTGCTTTTTTTTTCTGGAATTATAGGTTTGGTCCAGTTTATCTCATCGTGCAAGACTATGCCCAGTACTTCTCCATTTCAACTAAGCAGCGGTTTAACTATAGTTCAATTATAGGTTGTGGCCTAAGACCTCAGCACTCCAGTCACTCTTGCTAAGCAAAGTCACTCATGCTAAGCTAAGCAAAACAAGTTTAAATTCAATCTAATTTTAAGCAATCACACAATTAATTCTAATATTCTACAAGTAAACTATTTTAATCCCCAGCAACCCTACAGAGCTGAAGAAAGGCCACCGTGCCTCAGCTCCAGGGATAATCCTGGTAGGATGTAACATCACTGGTAGGATGTAACACAGAGGAATCCTTTCTGGACACCAGGTAGAGGATCTCACCCTCTTGACTATATGAATTAATTTGTATGGAGCTCTTGTCTTGCAGGAGATGTCTCCAGCAGGGATGATCAAACTTAAGACTCCCATTGTTTGCCATCCTTCTGTGAGCTGTAAGATGCATAGATATGGGTAGACTTACTCCCCTTCTTCTGGATGAAGAGTCTATGAGCAGGGAAAGGATCTCAAGTTCTCCACTGAGACTTGAACAAAGTCTCAGTCAGTACTGTCTTAGCTTGGTTTAGATAGCAAATGATACCAATTGAGGGAGAGGCTCTTGCATGGTTGTGTTGACTGATGAAAAGGGAGGAGAAGAGAGGGAGGAGGTGGTAGGAAATACCATACACTTCTCAGGCCATGGAAGGGTCTGCTTGTCCTCAAGAGGTACAGGGTGGAAGACACTGTGGGAGAACAACATTGTGGCAGTAGCATTTCTACAAATTTCTTAATGCTGGTATTACAGCCAAAGAAGGAAGGGAAGACAACTCTGACTGTTATCTGACTGTACATCCTGTACATCATGGAGGAAGGCAGGATGAATCTGTGTGACTCAACCTGTTCTTCAGGGACATCATTGTTCAGAGGCTTCAGTCTGTCTCAGGACAGTGTAGCAGAAGCCACAACCATTATCCTTGCCCTCAGCAACCTTGCTAGAACAATGGTGTTTTGCTGATTGCTCCCAAGTGCCTAGACTTAGCTGGGACATTTGATACTCAAATCCAGTGTCTTGCTTTGCTGGTAGGAGCAGTTTAAGGAATGCAACCCACACCAAATATGTGGCCTAAACTCACCACACCAGTGCACTGGGTGTTCAGCCTGGGTGAAATCTCACCCTCAGACACCACGAACTGGGGAAAGAGGTTGCGTTGAATCATGGGCTAGATGTTGCCTTTTGCACCAGGAGATGTGAGAGTCTGGCAACAGGGAAATTTCACACACAGAGATGCTCTGTGGCAATCCGTGGACCTTTGTTGCTAATGGATGAAGTACCTGGTCTGTCAGGAGCAGTTAAAAATCCTGGAAGGATTTCAGGCAGGAGGCAGCCCATTCACTCTTTCAGAGCTACTGCACTCTAGGCCAAATGACACCCTCTGCAGGCAGGGGGAAACTGTTGCTCTTTTGAGATCCACTGAGCTTGTGAAACAGGGAAAAGATATTTCAGTAGTAGCTCAGAGACCAAGTCTGCTGGATTCTGCTCTGCAGACAGAGCAAAAAGTCTGCTCTTGCTGTAGAGAGACTAGGAAATGTGTGTGAAGCCTGCTAGAAAATATACAGCAGTGTTTGTAGCCTTCTGAAGGCTTTTAAATCAGCCTTTGACATATAAAGCTTTGTCAGTTGAGTATTTTAGCCTAAAGCTAGCAAAAAGAAGATGTAAAGGAAAGAAAAATCAAAAGAAAGGACCATCCATGAGAAGCTGCAGAAGTGATGAGCTTCAGAGATGAAACGGATGCACAGAACAAGACCAGACTGACTCAAGAAGCAACAGGGCCCTAAAATTAGCGTAACAAAAATTTTAAGCAGGTAACAAATACAGCATGGCAGCTTGCCACATATGTACTATTACACCTATAGAATAACATGGCATCTGGCTCAAGGTCCTGCTGAAGCTCCTACTTGCTGGTACTGGACGGTTTCCCTGTTATTTACCTTCTAAACCCTGGACAAGATGAAGTGTTTATGCACTGCCCACCTTAGCCTGCAACGCCTTACAAGGTATGAAAAGCTATTGTAATGCTTGCTTTATGCAAAAGTTGTAGGAAATATAGTGCATGTGTAATTTTAATTCACCTGCTCTATTCCATAATAAATATTTCCAGTAAAAGTCTTCTACTGTCAGTTTCTCAGCATACTCTGTTTTTCTAAAAGCAAATTTTCTTGCATATACCCGGATCCCAGCTCATGTTGTGAGTGACTTGCAACATGCTCCCAGAACAGTGGACTCCTGGGAGAAGCAGAGAGGCAAGTGCCTCCACAGGGTAGCTGAGATCCCTGCTGGTACCTGGCAATGTCACAGGCAATTGTGACCAGCGGGTAATGTAGGCTAGAAGCAGATTCTCTTTCCACAAAATTCTGTTTAGAGACAGCAAGGAACAAGATGTTACATAAAATGTATGCACACCCACCGCTGAGGCAAACTTCTTCAATGTTTAATACATGTTTGTAAATAATGATTTATCCTCAGTGTCCCAAGCCAGGAGCTTCTAACTTGCTCTGAAAAGTAGGCAGTTCATGGGAGAAAGAAAAGCAGCGTATTGCACAGCTGCTGTTTCATCTTCTCGTGGTCATATAAGTGAGTAGCTTGACTCTGAAGTCATGTGTTTTCAATCCCAAACTACACCTTTCATAATGACTTGTTCCCCACATTTCATTATGGGCCACAGAAACGCTAATTTTGTCCAGTAGTCCACGTGCTCTAAATATTGCGTCGAGCTTTCCTGCTGGTTCCACACAGCTTTAGCTGTGTCCTGAAGAAGCAGCAAACAATACATTTTGCAGCACTGCACCACGAGCTACCTTTGCAGGGCAGCTTTTGGGTCAATGCCAGCTTTCTGACAATCAAGTGAGAACAGTTTTCAAAGCTTTGTGATGTTAGGTGGATGTAAGGTTAGATTGCCTCCCCGCTCTCATTCTGTGCAGCTGCTGCCCATCCACTAAGTACTGAGGGACTTAAATTGTCAAAGCTGATGGTACCATTTGAGTGGAACAGGCAGGGGTCCTATGGTCACTTTAAAGGTTCTTTTATTTATTGTGTTCCAGCATCCAGCAACTGTCTCTATTTCCTTGCAGAGAGATCTGCAAAGAGCTTGATAAGGCTGAGCTTTCAGAAAAGCCCATCAAGCTGCAAAAGGAGGAAACTGCTCTCTAGAAGCTTCATATGTATGTGATGTATATGACATGTAGATATATTTCCCAGAAAAAAACCACTAGACTATAGTCTCTTTGGATAGCAAGTACCAGCGCACACCAACAGTCTCTGCAAGCTTTCCACTGCTTCCCCAGCTGATCATCAGGGGCCACACTAAACACTGCAATTTTTGGTCACTGGACTCACCTTATTTCTTTTCTTACCTGCACCAGCCTTTCTGTCAGGTCATGATATGAAGCCTCCAGCCTTGAAGTCTTGTCCCCACAGGCTGATGATTGTGATGAGGTGTCCAATTTTTTTCCAAGGCAAAAAGAAAAGGGAATTCTTAAAATGAAGGAAAAAAAGATCCCATACTCTAACCAGATCCCCTACAGAAGACAGCAGCATGAGCAGAGTCTCCATGGCTGCATCCATGCTAGCTCAGTCAGGAGAGAAGCTCCAGGGCACATGATGGGCCAGCACACAGCTGGACACAGTTTTGGCACAAGTGAGC
The DNA here is from genome assembly GCA_024336885.1 of Actenoides hombroni. NCBI lineage: Eukaryota > Metazoa > Chordata > Aves > Coraciiformes > Alcedinidae > Actenoides > Actenoides hombroni. Next base: position 2,081,114 of record WUAM01000173.1, on the reverse strand, counting down.
TGGCACAGCCCCAGATGACGCCTGTTACAGTTCAGAGGACTGCATAGGCCAGGCAGGGTTTGCCAAAAGCAGGAGGGTTCGAGCAGTCGTTAGGGCTGGATGAAGTGGGAAAGATACAGCGACAACTCCTGGAAAACAAACTCAACCCAGACCTGCGGAGTGTGGGGAACAGTAAATGTAGGTGGCTTTTCTGCTGAAACCACCTTTGCAATGTACAGGTGTGAGGTGTTTTTAATAGAGAAGAACAAAGCTCTATGTTCTCATGGTAATTCTTTTATTTCTACAACTGCTCCATGTCCCATTTTCCTAATGAGGATCCCAAACCTCAACTGTTATTGCAGAGACAATCCCAGGCTGAGGTGCTCCTGTAGGTCGATAGAGGTGGAGCAGACAGCAAGCTCTTCCAGCAACCAGGCGGTGCTCGAGGAAGCCTGTGAGGCTTCAGCATCAGCCTATGCAGATTCAAGTCTGCACAGCTGCTGCAAGAGACTGTCCTGCCCCTCTCTCTCAGCACCTCCCCTCCTCTCCTTTCCTGCTGAAACAGGTTTTGTTTCCTTGGATGAATTCTTTTCCATCTGTTTAAATCACTAAATTTCCAGTCTTTCACTGAAGACACTTTTGTTTTGTTTTGTTTTCTATTTTAAGCTCAACAACCCAGTATAAAAATCTGCATTTAAGTCAGCCTTTCCCTGCAAAACTGATAAGCTCAGAGAGCGAGTCCCTGAAATCCAGGATCTGTTACACTATTCATACTGTTCTTTCTAATTTCTCTTCCTTTTGCACCCATTTAAGATCTGCCTTACCCCTTGGAAGCTGAACTTCAGCTGAATTTGAGGAAATTAACCATCCCTGTGATGGATAGGAGGAACCTTGACTGAAATACTTTCCTATCAGGCAGTGTTTGCAGTCCTTTACTGCAGTCCCCCAAAGGACTTTGTAGAAATATTCAGAGCTACTAAGGTGAAACTTGGTAAGTTTAGCCAGAGACACCCACAACACACCTGCTGCCTTCTGCAGCACGCTCTCTAGGATCAGCGCCCTTACATGCTCCTTCAAACACCTCTGTTCTACTGTATAAAGAAAACTTGGGTGTACTCGTGGCTTTACAGCAGCAAAAAATATTTGCTGAAAGGAGTGGCAGCACAGGGCACCATGCTGCCAGGAGTGCAGGAAGCTGCTGCAAGCATCGGGTACTTTCTTGCTTTCACAAAGGGACATTTCTGCTCTAAATAACAGAAGCAAGCCCATTCTTTTTGTTGTGGTTTAACCCCCGCCAGCAACTAAGCCCCACAGAGCCACTCACTCACTCCCTCACTACCCCCCTGTTGGGTTGAGGGAGGGAATTGGATGAGTAAAAGCAAGGAAACTTGTGGATGGAGACAAAGACAGTTAAATAGGTGAAACAAAAGCTGCGCACACGAGCAGAGCAAACCAAGGAATTCATTCACTGCTTCCCGTTGTTAGGCAGGTGCTCAGCCAACTCCAGGACAGCTGGGCTCCGTCACATGTAACAGTTACTTGGGAAGACAAACATCATCACTCCGAATGTCTTCCCCTTCCTTCTTCTTCCCCCAGCTTTATATGCTGAGCATGATGTCACATGCTGTGGGATATCCCTTTGGTCACCTGGGATCAGCTGTTCTGGCTGTGTTCCCTCCCAGCTTTTTGTGCACCCCCAGCCTACTCAATGGCGGAGTGGAGTGAGGAGCAGGAAACACCTTGACTCTGTGCAAGTGCTGCTCAGCAATACTGAAAACATCCCTAAATTATCAACACTGTTTCCAGCAAAAATCCAAAACACAGCCTCCTACCAGCTACTATGAAGAAAATTACTCCATCCCAAACCAGCATGCTTTTAACAGGAAAGGGCACTCTTTCTTTGCCCTGTACCTGGTACTACACCTCTCTCCAGCCATTAAACTTGGAGTGGGGGTGACTTCTCCCTGCACTATCAGCCAGAGCAGTTTCAGTTTCATCCTCGTCCCATCCATTTACTCCTCTGTAGCTCCCTGAACTGCTCACCACCACGTGCCACCAGCCACGCCAGCAAGTCTGTCCCATCACTGCTATTGATTTTGGCCTGTCCAACAGTGGCTCCTGTTTTTCCCTTGTTTCAGATACAGACCAAATCTGCTGGGAGCACTAGGGAACAGCGTACAGGCTCAAGACCCCAAAGATGTCCATGTGCATCTTGTTCAACAAGAAGCAGGAGCTTAGAAAGTTTGGCTCCAATGCTGTGAAGTACAAGAACCTGCCCTCCAGCAAAGCTGACAACTGGTACTTCTTCCAGGACTTGAAGATGAAGCTGCACGGCACAGCAGGCGGAACGGTTACTGCTAGTGACAGCCAAAGTTAGTAATTTATTTGAGGGGTGGGAGAGGACTTGGTGAACAAGGCTGAGTAAATCTGGCTAATGAGGATGAATGAACAGAAACAAAAGGGCATTTTGATGAACCGAAGAAGAAATTATTTATTTTCTTAATTAGCCAAAGGCTTCATGGGCCTTTCCTTTATGATGCTGTTCATTGGCTAAAGACAATAAAACCTGACTGCACACCTTGGTGAAGCCAAATACTTGTTCTTAATGAAAAGCTGCCCTCAGTCCTCAACAGGGAACAAGTGAAGCTTCCTGTAATTCAAAGGAGGTGGGCAACCTTTGGGATATTAAACAAAACAAACCATGGAAGAGGAAAAAGAAATGAATCAAGCATCCATCTTCTTCCCCCAGGGTGGGGGGGTGAGTGTTGGTAACAATGTGAGGACTTTACAATTGAACAGAGCATTTTCACAGATATTCCATTTCAAGGCAAAAAAAAAAAAAAAAAAGAAAAGTAGACTTCTGGAGGCCAAAAAAACCCCTCGAGTTTTTGTTTTGTTCTCCAGACACCCCTAAGATGTAGTATAGATGTGTATAACCCTGTTAGAGATGTCAAAACTGAGAGGTACTACTGTGCTCATCTTACAAGGACTGGTCAAATCATGCAGAAGGAAAATAGAATATAACTTTCCAGAACAGTAAAAGTAACACCAGAAGTGAAAGGAAAGAATAGAAAAGTGTGTCACAGAGAGCATAGTGACATGTCTGAGGGCACCCTGGTTGTTTTGTCTGTGCAGGAGGAGGTCAGGGACTGCCTTGGCACCAGAATAAATTGACCCATTGCACCTCAAAACTGAGCCAACTAGATAAATTTATGGTGTCTCTGTGGAAACATGCTTAAGAAAGAGCAGCAAATGCTGAAAAAGGAGAGACAAGGCCAGGGCAGGTACAGCACCTAAAAGAACAGTGGCCAGTGGAAGAGCCCATGCTGGAGCAATTGAGTAGCACACAAGAATGAAGGGATCCCCACACACTAACCCCAAGCTCCTGCACAGCCCATGGTTTCAGCAAAGGACCTGGGTGCAACCTGTGGCACAGAGGTGGGGGACCAGAGATGTCTAAGTATTTGCTGGTTTGGTACTTGGCAATAAATGAATTTGATTGAAATTTCCCAACTCAAACCAAGTATTTTTTTGGCCCATGACAGGGTGTCTGAGAATATATCGAGTGAATGTGCATCTTTGTACTGCAATGTCCTAGACACGGTTGAGGAGAGCAGAGAAGCTGAGTTCTGCTTGTGAACTGCTGCAAACAAAAACCAAGGGGGAGGGAAGTGAAGGGTGTGAACAAGGGAGATGGAGAGCAACACACTGAGAAAGCTAAGAGGGAAGACTCATCCTTGAACAATGTGCATTGCTATCACAGCTCAGGCCAGAGAGCCAGGCTTACCACTGTGCTCAAGTTTCTTCCAGCAAGAAGCGTCCATAGCAAGTCATGGTGCACCAGGATCTGCAAGGAGAACATGACACCTACAGAAAGGAGGAAATGTTACAACCAAATAATGATATACATTCACATCTCCAAAATACCCCAGTTCTACCTCCATGCTCTGAGCCCTTTGGTTAAATTTGGTGCTGCTCTTTCTTCAGAGGTTCTCTCCCTCCCAGGCCACCTATGATGAGTACCTGATGTGTTTTCTGCTCTCGGCCATAACTTTTGTGATTTCTCAACCGAGCTCCTCCAAGGCAGTTTTTGCTTCCAAGGCCTGGGAACTGCCAACTCCTGCAGTGCCACCCTCACTCTTTCCTCTGTGTCCCTGTGCTCTTGTCTGGGCTTGGCCGACCATCACTTCCCTGGTTTGCGTTTGCCTTCAAAGATGCAGCAGTCCCAGCAGCACAGTGTGCCCCCTCCCCCCCCCCCCCCCCCCCCCCCCCACCCCAGGCTCTCCTGAAGTCTGGGACATTTTTCTGAGGATTTGGGGATGAGGAAGCAGAAGGCTGTGCAGCTTTCTATCAGACCACTCTGTTTGCTGTGCTGAAAAGGGAGAGAGAGGGAGGGAAGGGAGGAGTTTTGGTGAAGTTATTTGAGGTATCCCTTGTCAGAGTTGGGACACAGCCCCACCAAGATTGATTGGTTTCTCTGAGGTTGCAACCACCACTTCTGCCCTGGGGTATTGGGCTGGTTTTGCTCGCTGTCCCACACATTTCCCCTTGCACCTCTTCCTTCCCTCCTCTAAACCTCCCCAAACAATACGTGGTTTTGTCTGTGCTTGGCATCCAGCAGCAGCAGCAGCAGCAGTTCCTCAAGCCCCTGAGCCCTTCTTTTGTGTGCATGCCCTGGACTTAACCAGAACATTCCTGCTGGATGTTAAGCCCAGGCGCCGTGTGGATAATCCAAGACTTTTTTTTTGCCTCTGGTTCCAAGTGACTGTGACGATAACAGGCCCATAGGTGCTGCCTGCAGCTCCACACTGTCCACCTCCTGCCCCTTATCTCTTTCTACCTCCCAAGCAGGTAGGGCTCAGGGATAGGACAGAAACCCCAGATGCAAGCCAGGAGGACTGAGGTAGTGAAATGCCTGTGCTCCCAGCCTGGCTGTCCTGAACCAATTTTCTTCTGCATTAAAATGAGGTGGCTTTCCAGGGCACTGCAGCCATGGATGCTGTGTCACCTTACCCACAACACTATTGTTTTGGGCTGGTGATGCCTCCCACCTGTCCAGTACTGAGGTGAGCACTGCTAAACCAGAGGGCTCTGGGGAAAGTGGTGACCATGGCACGAAAGCAGGACTGGAGAGTTGCTGGAGCTGGAAACAGAATCTTTGGGCTGAAGGACCAAGACATGGTGGAAAGAGGGGACAGCAGAGCACCACAGTGCCTGCAGCACAGCAGCTCTCTTGGGAGCAAAACAGGAAAATTAGTGCTTGGGCAAGGATTGCCCTTGGGAAAGAGAAGCTGAGCACTGACCTTGGCAGGGGTGAGAGGAAAGGAGAGCTGATCTTTTTCTTGCCTGCTGAAAATTCCTTTTTTTCCCTTTTCTCCTCAGACAGCAAGATCTTTGCTCTGGCACCTGACCCCACAGTGAGAGTGCTAGTCCTCCATCCTCATGTGGTTGGTTTCTTTCCTGATTAAAAGTGATTAGACAGCCTTAAAGCCTGCAGAAATGTGACCGAGGGTAACGGAGACAAAGAGTCCATTCAAGGTCTCTTAAATCCTCAGGACAGTATTTAGAGAGCTCTGAGGAGAGAACTGGAGCAGAACCGCCCTGCCAGGACCTCCCTGTCCTTCTCCCTCCTGCAGCACTCTTCGTTGCCAACATCTCCTTCAACATGTCGTTCTCTGAAGCAGAGGTGCAAAGTGCCCGTGGTGCCTGGGAGAAGATGTATGTGGATGCCGAGGACAACGGGACAGCTGTGCTGGTCAGGTAAGGAAGGAGCCCATCATGCTGCTACCCCAGAGGGTTGAAGGAGGAATGGCAAGGAGGATGGAGTTACCACCTAGGAGCATGCCTCCACGTTTGGCACACAGCCTGTGCTGGAAACATTTTGATTCGCTGTGGTTTATCCCACCTTAGGGAGGAATTGGGGAAGAGGCTTTAGGGACCCGCACAAAGAGGAGGAAAGGGAAAGGGGGAGGGGGTGCGAAAGGAAGAATAGATGAGAACAATTTCTTCACCTATTTAAGGTAAAGAAAAAGTGGTATGAGAGAGAATGGGAACAAAACATGGACCCTATTTCCTTCTTCCCCTTTACCTCTGAACTGCTTTATTGTTTTGGGTTTTTTGGTGCTTTTTCTTTTTTTTTAACTTGCATGTCCTCAATATTTCTCTTCTGATTCTCCTTCAGCCTTTCCAATCCAGAATCTGTTTCATTGTATTGTGCCCTTTCCTCTTAGTTTTCACTGTTTTCCTCTCTTCTTCCATAAGACAGGAGTTTCTTCTGTCCACCTTTTACACATCCCTCTCTCAGATGAGGCTTATATCACCTCCATACACACCGCTCACCCTGAATACTATTTCTGGTTATCACACCTTTACCAGTCCCTCTGGCTTTCTTGCATATCACATCTTGTGCCTGGACCAGCCTCAGAAAGCGTTATGCACTTCTCCTTCCTTCTGCAGTCTACACAACCTGAGGACAGTTAGGGTCAGAAATGCAGCTATAAAACATCAGTAGCATCCAGTGCCTTGGCTCCCCAGGGGAATTTACTCTGGAAAGTTTTACTTTAGTGTCCTACAGCCCCAGCCCTGCCTTTAGAGAAGTTCTAAGCTCCCCAGTACAAGACAGACATGGACATACTAGAAAGAGTATAGCAAGAGTTGGACTAAATGATCTTAAAGGTCTTTTCCAACCTGAATGATTCTATGAAGGATTATGAAGGTGATGAAGGGAGTGGGGCATCTCTCCTATGAAGAGAAGGTGAGAGAGCTGAAACTGTTCAGACTGGAGAAGAGAAGGCTCAGGGGGATCTTATCAATATGTATGAAGGCCTAAAGGGAGGGTGCAAAGAAGACAGAGCCAGGCTCTTTTCAGTGGTGTCCAATGACAGGAGCAGAGGCAACAGGCGCAAACTGAAAAACAGGAGGTTCCCTCTGAACATCAGGAGATACTTTTTCCCTGTCAGGGCGCCTGAGCACTGACACAGGTTGCCTAGAGAGGCTGTAGAGTCTCCGTGCATGGAGATATTCAAAAGCTGTCTGGACATGGTCCTGGTCAACTGGCTTGATCAGGGTGGGTAGTACTAGAATGACCTCCAGAGGTCCCTTCAAGCCCAGTCGTTCTGTGGCTCGGTGAAATGTCATCTGGAATTTGCTATCGCTATTTCAAGTTTACCCAATGGAATAAACTTTTGTAAGAGCTTAACCAAGATGACTGTAATTGGTGTATTATAAAAGGCAATTCCTTTATGAGTGGCATTGAATTGTGTTCCTTGTGACTAAAAGAAATGAGCAGTACCTGGTACTCAAACAACAATCCATCACAGGCAGGAGGAAATCTTTGGGATGGACTCTAGGAAGGGGTTAATTACCAAACCCAATAATGTGGTTTCTCCATGAAAATACCCACTGAGAGCACAGTGGACATATCCACTGTCCAGAACATCTTTGGGAATATTGCACTTGTCCCACTCTCCCCATGTGAATGTGCTCCTACTTCTCTGTGGATTTTATCTCCACCTAATGCTGAGTCAACACGGAGGAAATGCTTACTTTACAAGCAGCGGAATAAATTCAAGATAGGTAGGTTTTTAGGCAGACTGAGCAAAGGGAAATGCCCTGAGGAGAGGCAAGGGAGGGGACAGGCTGCTGTGGGAACAAGGGCTGGGCACATATGGGAAGGGCAAAGGAGAACCAAGAAATGCAGGGGAAAGGGATGTCTGTTCTAATAAAAAGAAGGAAAAAGAACAATAAATGCCTAAGACAAGGCCTGGAACGTGAAACCATAACTGCATCAATGCTTTGGTCCACACATTAGGACATCTCTCATTTCTCAACAGGATGTTTACTGAGCACCCAGACACCAAGTCCTACTTCTCACACTTTAAAGGCATGGACTCCGCTGAAGAGATGAAACAGTCGGATCAGGTCAGGGGCCATGGCAAGAGGGTTTTCACTGCCATCAATGACATGGTGCAGCACCTGGACAACTCCGAGGCTTTTCTTGGGATAGTGAACCCACTTGGCAAGAAACATGCCACCCAGCTGAAGATTGACCCCAAAAACTTTAGGGTGAGTCAGCAGCCCTCTTCCCAGGGAGTGCAATTCTGATGGGAGGATGTCTTCCCCTTTGAGGAATAGAACTGAGGAAAATAGGCTTTACATATATAAATATATGTATTCTTCAGAGAGTGGAGATGATGGAAGGTAAGATGGTTGGTGGTGGAAGATGTCATAAATGAGAGATCTGGCATCTGTTGTGAAGGAAGCTATGCAGCAGATGCGATACAGGCAGGGCTGTGCCAGGTGGGAGCTGCCCACAAGTTGCAGTGGGTTTTCTCAGTGCAACATCATTCCCACACTTGTCATTTAATAACAAGATACAAAAAAAAGCAGCTTAACACTGGACGTCAGTCCTTGGTGTCTCTCTTTCTCTATTAACAGGAACTGAGCTTGTCTAGGACAACTAAACCAGCTGTTATCGAGCAACAATGGCAACAGATTTGCCATCATTAAACAAACACAGATTATAAATACAGGATCCAATGTCTTGCCCAGGTCCACCTAAGGTCACTAGCAGAGTGAATTTAGAACTATTTTGTCTGCCTTACACAGCACAAAATGCAAAGAGAGGCACCTTCAGGCACCAGGAAGGTGGTTCCCAAAGCAGCGGGCCCAATTTTCAGTTAGTAAGGGCATAACTAGGGACTTTTGCCTGGAAAGATCCTGAGAAGACTTTTTCAGGGTAAAGATAGACACAAAATAGTAAGTGCTGCACAGAAAAGGAATCAACATGTCAAAGTATACCATCTACCTAGCGACTGTAAAAACAAGCCCTCATTGCCACTGAGTGCTAGATTGTTAACAAGCAGGAAACATTAGGAAGAAACTCCCCCCACCGAGCCATGTAGTCCATAAGGATACAACATGGGGTTCCTGGTGGCCTCTAAACATTTGAGACAGTCTACTGTCAGGAGAAGGGTTGCAGTAGATTGACAAGTGAACCAGTCCAGCCACCTTTAAGTGACAGGTGCAGTCAACATTAACTAGATACAGGACAGTTAAAAACAATCAGCAGCGACTGCATTTTCTGATGAATTCTATAATGCATCTAATTTTCCATGACCTATTACAAGCTCTGCATGCTCTATGCTGCTGAATTGTTCTGGTACCCTTTTCCACCCTCCAAAAATCCCAACTAAAATATATGTATTTTGGTTTTATGCTGCTGATATGAAGGAAGGTTTACACTGGTTATTTCTTCCTTTTTCCTTGTTTAGATTATCTGTGACATTATCTTGCAACTGATGGAGGAGAAATTTGGTGGAGACTGCAAAGCTTCCTTTGAGAAGGTGACAAATGAAATCTGCACTCACCTGAACAACGTCTACAAAGAGGAGGGTTGGTGAGGGTGTGCAACCTCCAGGCTCTTTGAACATCTCGCCAGCACTGGTTTGCTGCTTTTGGGCCTCCAACCACAGCTGGAAGAATGAAAAAGTAAAAAAAAAAAAAAAAAAAAATTAAAAAAGCAAGAAAAAGGCTTGTATACTGTAGATATCAATGTCAATAATTTCCTTAGCAAACTGAGTTTCTACATATAAATAAAACCCACAGATACATCAAAGCCAACCAATAACTCCTGATGTGCTTTACAGCTTTGGTGCTCCAGGTGGATTCCTCTGGCCACCATTCCTGAAGACAATGACTTTAAGATTGTGATTCCTGAGAGGAAGACTTGCTCCTTCCAGCAGAACCAGCTCAGGGAGGCATCAGCAGCTCTTTATCTCAGCTACCACTTCTCCATTCTCATGAATGATGAGCAGGAGACCATTTTGAAGTATCTCCAGGGACTTTGTAGTGGTCATTATTTAAGAGGCATGGGTGTTGTTTCATATTTGAACTAAGACAATGCAGAGAGCAGCATGTGGGAAAGACTAACATCTGAGAAAGACACGGGAGCAGTCCAGTCCTGCATAAACCAGTGGAGTTCCCCAGCCTTGGGAGAGGTTTCTTGGAGCAGCTTTCACCACAAGAGATGGCAACACTGAATGTGGTCATGACTGGGTCCCTCTGTGCAGGGATGAACATCTCCAGCACGTGGATTTCACGGTGCTACTCACAGCAAATTGCTCTGTCCACGCACCCAGGGAAGGGCGATAGTAGAGAGCTCAATAGCTCCTGTGCTACTCAAAATCCATCCAGCTGAGGGAAGTGGCTGCCCGGTTGAGGGGGTGGCATGGCCAGCTCAGCTCAGCTCAGCTTGTGATTTCTATGCCTCTGCCCTCATCCTGTCCTGTTGCAGGGCCTGAGCCTCCCTTCAGCAGTGACCGAGTTCTGAACTATTTAATTGCTTTTCCTTGTGTTCCTTAGACATGGTGAAGTAATCAGCTAATAACTGCAAATAACCACATGCTGTTTTGCTTCAGCGTAATGCAATAAAGACAGTGAAAAGCAGAGGTGTCCTCTCGTTTGTAGCATGGAAAAGGCAGTCACGATGGGCAGCAGTGGTAGCTGGTTACAGTGCATGGTTACTGGTGGTACTGGGGGGGTTACCAAAACCAGCTCAAGCTCCACCCAGGCAATCATCACGCTTGCAGTAATCAGGCTCCTTGGGTGGTGGGAAGAAAGCTTTTCATTTGACCATGAAACAACAGTTTTGTAAACAGCTAAAAATGCAGAATTCTCCTTCATTCAACACACAGCTTTCCTTACCTGTCCCATTTGTTTGGCAAAGGATGCTGAAATACCCAAGTCCAGAAGATGAACTCTTGCTGGAGAGGGAGGATGGGGCAGGGTGCTTTATTTGATTCGGTATCTTGTTCAGCTGAGGGAGAAGAGGAAGCAAATTGCACAGCATTGTCAAGTAGCATAAGAAAAGAACAAGACTTGTAAAAAAAAAGTTATAGTCTCAAAGTACGAGTAGTTAACACTCTGAAAGCTTAAAATAATTGTCCCTTTTTATTTTCTTGCTTTAATGCACTATTTGCCATGACGTTGGTTTGCTGTAACAACGTGCTTGTCATTGCCAGAGACATCTGGGCTGACAGGGCCCTGACAACACTGGCTGATGGTTCGAGGCTCTTGTGTTCCCTGCTCCTGTGATGGAGAGGTATAGCAAAAGCAAAGCTCGTGGAACAAACCCAACTCAGGCTTAAGTAAAGAAGGAGTTACTTTTAAAGGCAACACATTTCACAAAGAGGGGGCACATTAGATTGGAAAAAAAACGTGCAACGTGATTCGTTTAGGAGTACATGGCCCCTTTTTTTGTTTGCTTATCTGACATTTCAAAGGATGGCAGGAAGAGCTTTCCCAACAGTGCATAGATGATGTTTTGAGATTGAGACTACCTGGGCTGAGGTCCTGGTATTCGATTCATTAGCCTCACTGCACAACACTGTTTGACTTTCTTGTTCCTAACCGTGCCTCTGCAAAACAGCAACATTCATGTACTTGGGGGGCAAACCAAACACACTCTTCACTTACTGAACCAGTAAATACGTGGTGCTATATGTACTGTATGCCTTCTTAGGAATAACTTTGATCCCGTGAAGAGAAAGCTAAGGGAAGCATCTTACTTAAAGGTAGCAAGAAGTTATTTCCCATGGAGCACCACCAGTGAGAGGCACAGGCACCAAAGCCCTCACATGAGGCTTCATGGTCTGGGTGAGACAACAAATCCATGATGTAGCATGGGCAGTATGACAAGTCCCTATGACAGGTTAAATCAGCTAAGTGTCGTGTAGTCATCCTTGCATCTGACCTGAACCAGAACAGTGCAAACACCTGGGCAATACTGACTGAGAAAGAGCTCATGGAGGAGTATTTTTTCCTCAGCTAGTAAAATCAAAGTGCTTTGCCAGTCACCCTGCTGGAGAAAAAAAGTCATCCCCACAAGCAAAATCTGATGTTGTACAGACAATCAAACATTTTCCTAATTCAAAAGATTACCTAAACACTGTAAAAATGTACTTAAATTCAGTTCATCAGCTTGGTTGAGTGAACTCAGACCTTCCAATGGGGGCAGCTTTGAGAAAGAACAAGGAATAAAAAATAAATAAAAGACCATGGGCAGAAAGATTAAATTTAACTTGAAAAGCTTCAATCACTGTTGTGACAAAGCAGAAACTTACCTGGAGGAAGGTGCATTTGCAAGGCATCCCTGTGCAAATACAAATCAATGTTGGGATAAAATCCAAGAATCCAGTGGTGTGTGACAGAATCACCAACTCACTCTGAGACAAGGGCTATGAACATACCAAAGCAATTTGAAATGGCAGAGGCTGTTTTCCAGAAACAGGTAACCCAGCTGTTGATGAGTTTAAGACTAAAAATTCTTCTTACTGGAGAATCTGAGCCAAGCAGGCTTCCTGCCCATGCTTGGAGTGTGGGCAGTAGAGAGGCTCAGCAAGGTGAACAAGAGGGGGAGCTCATATCAGGTACTCTGGGGCTGCCCAGAGAGGGAACTAAGGATCTTGTAGAGGATTTGGCTAAGCTTCTAGAAATGTTCTAGCAAGGTCCAGAGGAAAACTCTTCCCGCTGAAAGGCTGTTTTTCTTGTTGTTGGTTGAAGTGAAGGACTGCTTGGGCAACTTTGCTGTAAAGCTGTGGGCGTAGGTATGGATAGGAGCTTCTTCTAGATGTTGTTTGAAATACCTAGTGATGGGTAGAAGGTGGTGAGGGTATGTCCCAGATGGGAATATAATGGGAGCAGCAATACTACTACACCATGCTCAGGTGGTCACTTCTGTTAGAGCCGGAGAGGAGCAGGGGAGCCCTGTTAGATCTTTAGTTTGCCTTTTGGGTTAAACAGAAGGTACTGTAAGGCTTGTAATGGCACAGTGCATGATAAGAAAGGATTGCTGCCTATGGAAGATCATAGTGAGATATGACAATTGAGCTGTAACATCAGAATCGGCACCAGGAGCCAGTGATCCCTGGAAGAACAGAAGAGCCACTGAACTCAAATGCCTGTCCATCAGGAGGGACACTCAGGCTGCTCATAAAAGCACAGGTGGGACAGGTGTGGGTATTTTTGCAAACCAAAAAAAGCCCCCAGAGCTATTCTAACCTTCTCAGTCCTGTTGAGCTGCAAGAATATTTTGCATGCTTACCTTGAAGAGCCCAAGCTTCTGCTTCTGACATCCCTGGAAGCGCTTCCCAAGGAGGAAGCACTGCTCTGATGTCTCTTGCAGGCAACAACGTGGTGCTTCACCTCCGACCGGCACAACCACATGGAGCAGATGAATCAGGTGGTGCTGCTGATCTCCATCCAGCCTCCCCAGGCTGTCCACCAAGGACACCTGGCAGCCACTGACCACTACCATCAGGCACAGCAGGCCAATCCTGATATCACACTGAAACTTCCCATTAGCACGGGCTACCAGCAATGCTTTACGTGGGGCTACAAGCAGAGGCAGAATTTTAGAGGACAAGAAAGAACTTTGGAGATGACATCTGTGTTATAGTCACACTCTCCATCAAGACAGCAGATGCCCTAGCCTCTTGGAATTCAGTGCTTCCTTACTCCTGTTGCAAACTAGTTTTGAGTTCAGGAAGGTGGCATCAAATTGAAAAGTTACAGTAGTTCAAAATGCTAAGTCCCCAATGCACTTACCTCCTCCTAGTGATGGATACACAGAGGCTCAAGCAGGCCTGTGTCAGCACAGCAGTGCTGTCAAAGTTGCCACTTTTGCAGCCTCTCTGAGCCAGCACCAGGAGTGATTTCTAACTTTTGTGGTCCTAACTGAGCATCACTGCCAATATTTCACTACAGCCAGTGTTTGTCACATCATTTCTGGCTGGGAAAGGGCTGTACAACCACAGCAGTTCACAGAATCACAGAATGTTAAGGGTTGGAAGGGACCTCAAAAGGTCATCTAGTCCAACCCTCCTGCCGGAGCAGGATCACCTAAAGCAGGTCACATAGGAAAGCATCCAGGCAGGTTTTAAATGTCTCCAGAGAAGGAGACTCCACAATTCCTCTGGGAAGCCTGTTCCAGAGCTCTGTGACCCTCACAGTGAAAAGGTTTTTCCTTATGTTTCTGTAGAACCCCTTGTACTCCAACTTGTACCCGTTGCCCCTTTTCCTACCATTGGACATAACAGAGAAGAGCCTGCTATGTGTCGGGCCCTTTTTGACCTCACCCACATCCAGCTCTGCTTTGCTGCAAGCTAACGCTGAGTCCCCGGCTGGTGCATTTCCTAGGACACTGCTTGCCTGGGGTGCTCTGCGCAGCACCAAGAGCCTGGGGAAGGGATCTGGGACTGCAGTTGCCCAAGCAACAGAAGGTGAAAAGCCAGAGCCAGGAGAGAGAAGTCATGAGAGAGCTTTCTAATTGCCCGCTGACTGTGCATTATGTGCCTACAGAAGGGAGAACAGGGATAGAGGAGAAAGCCAGGGCTAGAAACAAGTATTTCTTTCTCTCTTCCCTTGTATTTCCAGCTGCTGCAAAACTCCTGCCCAGCAGTCCACTGCTTCCCAGTTTTGCAGGCTGCAGCGAAAGATGGATCTCAGACCTCACTAAAAAGAATTAAAGAATTGCGTCAGCAGTAACAGTGCCAAAATTTATGAAGCAAGTAGAAAAAAAGTGGTGAAAGCAAAAATACAAAGCAAGGACTGTAGAGGACCGAATGAAGATCACATTAACTCTTTTTATAAGCCACTGCATCAGCAAAAGCTAACCTCTACTGTTTGCTGGACAAAGGACAACTATACTGAGGAATACGGGATGGAGAACAGTAAACCAAGGGGGGTTATCAGGTGCTGAAGAGCCTTACACCGCACACCACCATTGCCACTGGTGTGTGGCTTATCCTGCACGTGTACTCATCCTGCACGTGTACTGCAGCGCTGACTGCAACCCCAACCTGCTTGAACGTCCACGGTCCTGGAGGAGACAGCGCAGGCCTCAGGGTCATCTTCACCACCACTGGAGCTCTTGTTGCAACGGCGTGTTCCAATAGCTACAACCATTTGTTGGGATGTACCCACCCCTGCCCTTCGCTATTTTGCAGTGACCCCAGGTGTCTTCAGACATTCTCCCTCCAGCCAAAGTAGATAGTCCTGGCCCCAAGGCTGTTTAAGGTTTGCACAATCATCCATTTGCATTGGTTTAGGGAACTAGTTCACCTGTTTTCTTTTGCAGCCCCTGGGGCAGGGTGGAAGATGCCTCAAAGGCACTAACTGGTGCAAGATTGACAGATTTCCTGTGGGTTCAGCAGGCTGCCTCTGGCTCACACCATCTTGTAAGAATCAATTGCTAAACGAGCAACTGAAGGGGGAAAAGCTGGGCAAACAGGCTCAGTGGGCCAAGTCACAACTGTAACACGGACAGATGACACAGTGTGACGTGAAGCTGTACATCCATGCCTGGAGCATACATTTGACCTGGTTGAGTGGCTTTATCTTGTAAATGATTGCACCATTTTGTTTCTGATCTGATCCCAGACCAGAAGTTGGATTTAACAATTGACGAACTGTTTACTGGAGACTGGGAAATCAAAGACCAAGAGTAATGAAGCCCAAACTATTTGATTGGTGTCAAAGATCTTTCCCTTATATGATGCATCAGAGATGGACAGAGATTTATTTCCCCCCCGTCCCTTTCATACTCATTTTGACCATGAAAACTACTGTCAGTCATTACCATTCTTCAGCTGTCCAGCAAGGAACATACACGTGATAAACACCTCATCTTCCTGGAAATCAAGGTAGCTTGGCTCTGATGGAAAGGTGGAAGATCCTTACTTATAAGCACATGTCATGAAGCAGTCTCCCCTTCTGATAAATGTTCCAGATCTATTGAATCAGAAGTGTTTCATCAATTGCCTTAATTCAGTTCTCTTCCTAACTGCACTCCAGCCCTCATTTTGGACACAAGGCATTCCATTCCACATGGTATTCAGATTATTTTATTAGGGAACCAGAGATAATTTACTCTTCTTGCTGTTTAACATTGGTGTGGTACTTGGATACCATGAAGCTCACCACCCCACAAAAAGCTATAAAAAGGGAGGCCCAAATCCAATCACCGTTTCATAATTAAATTTTAAAGCCCTTTGTAAAATCCATGGCTTATTATCCAGAGTAAGGAGTCTAAGCAATGTTTTGTCAATGCTATGCAAATTCCACACCCCCCCCAATCTTTTAAAGTACCAACTTTCTAGTTGCTGGCTGCAGGGGGAGACAGGTCCTCAGTATTTCCAGAATATTTTATTCCAGAGGGAATTCCAAAGGAGTTAGCAATCCACTCACTGGCAATTCTGCTATGCAAGACCTATCTAGAAGTGACCGTTCACTGACTTTCGTCATACCACTCGAATTCCATTATCCAAGGTGTGACAAGAGAAGTTAACAAGCATTCACACAGCGTGCTCATACCAGAGGGACAAACTTACACTCATCATGCAGCTCGGCCACGCAGGAAGTCATAAAACATTCCTAGGAAGGGAACGCTCAGATTTCAAATGGGTAAATAAGTGTTAAGTAGTCAGCCATCTTTTTTACAGTAGTTCTTCTGGAACTCACTCTGACTTGAGTTCAAAGTGGAGTGGATGTGCCAAGCCCTTGCGGAGATGTAAGGCCCTGTTCTAGCTTTCACCACCAGCCAAAACACTGCTGAATCATCTACTGTGCCAGAATTATCACACACGTGTTCTGACCACCCTGAAGAGACACTGAGGAGAAGCGCACACGGTGAATTTAACACGATAGGATGCACCCATGGCTGGCAGGCCTACAGAGGCACTCGGGACTATGGAGATGCAGAGAAGAGTCTGCAGAACCTGCTAAAAATGTCAAGGAATCATTACAAACACTGCTCTTAAGCATTACTGTTGAGTAACACAGTGGTGCTATCTCAAGGAGGAGAACTTACAAATCTCTAAATTCCTGTGTGGGAATAGGGGCATCTCTGAATCATTTATAAGCCCCAAAGCACTTTCAATCCTGCAGAACCGACACCAACTCTGTTACGTAAATGCAGCTTGCACCTAAATAAAACACTGCTTTTTGAAACAAAGTCATTAAGGAGTTAGTGCTTGTGCCAGGGTCATTATGATTGCACGTTTTTGCCTTTGAAGATCTTAGGATGGTCAGGATTGTAATGGGAAAACTGCTTCTCCTAAAGCACATCCGTACGTTAGAAACTACCAACAAATGTTAGTTTTTAAATGACTGAGCTGCTAAATAACCACCTGAAGAGACCAGTATATTCTTGTTAAGTTACTGGACAATGTGATTACCTTTTTTATAATTTTTTAATTTTTTTTTTATTTGTTTGTTGTTCTTAATTGTTGTTTGTCGTTGCTGGTTTTTTGTTTGTTTTTAATACAATTAAGGATGTACCCCACAAGAAAAAGCAGAAAGAGTCTATATGGAAAAAACAAATATATTGAACACATACCAATCAAATGGTACAGATATGGGACTGGCTTTGATTTCAAAATTTAAGTAGAAATAAAAAAAGATGTAATGCAACAGCTGTTCAATTTCCAAGTCTAAATAGGCACTGTAAAAAGACATTTCCGCTTTCTCCAGCACACCTTCCTGTCTAAATGCTCCCACTGTAATCAACTCCTAGGCTCCCAAACAAAACAAATCACTGGGAACGTAACCTTAGAGTAAAAGTTAATATCCATCCATCCACCCACCCTCTTACAAAAAAAAAATTAATAAAATTCCCCCAAAATACAACCTTCCAATGCTTCTGTTTTGACCGGAGCAGAATTGGAGAATTTATAAAGGTTCAAAAGCACCCAAGGCAAGTAGTACAATATCATTTGTTCACTAACTTGTATTGGAAAGGATATTAAAAACATTGAGATCTGCATCTTGGTACATAAAACTGTTGTCCTGAATAAAGAGGAACCTTTCAGAAAAGTTTTACAACTTGGTGGAAGTCCAGGACCCAGCTTTAGGCATCATTAATTGATGGGGTTTAATTCTGACTTGTTATAACCACTTTTATATACTGTACAACTACCCTAGTTGGATCAGTGTCTGGAACTGCTCACTGGTGTCCCTTTGAACAACTGTAAACTAAACCATAGTATGCAACTCCGTAGGAAGCTAGAGATCAGGTGAATATACAGCCAGTTATATCTCCCCTGCTTCACGCTCTTCTGAGCTCCTCGGGTCTTCTGACCGGCCATTAGCGCTTTCATAACAACGTTTCTTGTCTTTGAAATCTCGCGGTGACCTCTCTCTGGAGCTTCTATCTTTATCACGTGATGTTCTATCACGATCTCTCGAACGTTCTTTGTCTCTGGAAGATCTTTCTTTCGAGGATCTAAAAAGTGGAGTAAATTTGAGAGTTCAAGTTATCGATCTGTAGCTCTCAAACAGCATTTTGATTTTATATTTTTCTTCTTCCAATCTAACTTTAGATTTATACAAATAGCAATGTATGAGAAGACATCAGAAATCATTCTACGCTTCTCCCTTTCTTACTTCCCATTTCAAAGGACAAATATTGTTAAGAGGCAGAATTTAATCTACGTTTATTTCAGAGCCCAGGTTAATGTCAATGTGCTTCACTAAATCTCTTACTTTCAACCTCTTCCTTCAATCCTGCATTAACAGAAGTTTAATTGAAATTTCTCAACTGTAGTCTCTAAGCTTGAGAAAACTGTGTAGCCTATGTCAGATATATAAATTACAAGCTTTAAAAATGGGGTTTGATTAAAAGCAGAGCAAAATTAACTTGTGTAATTCTGGATTGAGGGTATTAAATAACAAATATAAACCAAATCTGGAACCAGTGCTACAATTCGGTTTTGTTAGAAGAATTATCCCTTGCATGATTTTGCAATGTTGGGGTGGTGGTGTTTTTTCAACATTTTACTCTGATAACAGGCATTTCCAAACCCTTTACAATGGTGCCAGGAAAGAGCTGTTCTGTTAAACAATCCACAGTTTCAAAACAAATAAGCTACCTATACTGGGGAAAAAAAAAAATAATTATCAGACATTGTTCTTTATATTACCTCATAGAGAGCACCTCAGATTGTTGTTGAAAAACATCATTTTCATTTTACAATGTACTGCAATCATAAAATATTCTGATACATACGTTGACAGAAAAAAAAATCCTAACAGCATACTATAAAGCTGACCACTAAACTCTTAGCCTAAAATTTTGGCGTACTGGACAACGAGACTGTACTCTCTACACTTAGAGAATGCTACTGTTATCACCTGAAAGCTTCAAAATTGAAGTCTGCAAAATGCTCCTGCACTGATTTTCTTTTATAAACTTACAAAGAAGTGACCTTTCATTTTAATTCCTCAGCCGGAAGGGTTACTTTCCCTACAATGTAGTGTTTTGCAAGACACAGTATTTACACTCACTGAGATCCACAGGCATTACTCCTATTCCACAAACTATGTGTCAAGTAAGAGGAGTGGCTACATGAGAAATAAGAAGTTAATGCTGGATTTAGAGTACAGCTGCTTCACCAGTAGTTTGTGCTGCAATTCCCCTGCAGAAGCAACAAAGCTTCCAAACTGACTGACTCTAGTAACTAATCCTCAAATAAGCAGACAGACAGGACATGATGCCATCCACAGCTCTGGCTCTTCATTCAATGCATTTTTGGAGGAATGTGAGATGCATTTGTCCAGACATCTCATCTCTCTACAGCTGCCATGGAGGGAGACTGGCTTTAATGAATCCCACCATAGTGACACCAAAGTTTTAGCAAACAGTATTACTACCAGAAGACTTAGAATTAAAACACTGTTCCTGCCTTTCCTTGTTCTTCAGAAAGGCAGCAATAGCCTTTGGAATCAAAACCTCTACTAGATTTACATTATCTAGAATGCTTGGAAAGCATTACTACTTAACTGATCAAGTGGATTCTTCAGAAGAAAGTGATCCTGTCACCAAATATGCTGGCAGCACCCACACTGTCATGTTCACCAACTATAAATTGTGTTAGAATATGTGATATTGGTTCCAAGACGGTAGCCGTGGACAAAAATCCTAGGGCAGTCTTGGAAAATCCTAGAGCAGCCAGTCAGATCTAGGAAAGCAGTGAAAGATGTAGGTACAGTTTCAAACCTTCCAAGGGGTAAAATGTGTGACTAAATGGGCCTGTGATCCTCCCCCTCCCTGGCTTTCTCCTCAAAAAACAACCACACACAAACATCCCCCCAAACCCTACCCCAAACCCCAAAAAACAAACCACACACACAAAAAGCATAGGGCTAGAAAATTCTGCTGTCAACTAGGATCTGAAGGGTATTTAAAAAAAAATAAATTAAAAATCTTCTAAAAGGTAAGAGTAGGATCTGTCTCATCCAGCTTTAAATGTTTGCAGCATAGACAACCAAACTAATCAGACAGATTTCCTTAAGAGTTGTCAGAAGAAATAAACATTTTAAGGTGTGATTTATGTCACCTTAAAATAAGACACTAAATTATGTCAGATGAGTCTGTAATGAGACTCACAAGATTTACACCTGACTTAAGTCATCTAAAGGCAGGTGAAAGGAAGCCCCATCTCTGTTTGTCCATACGGGAGTACGTTAGCCCTTGTCACACCAATTCTTGTAAGGAGGCTCAAGCATATTGACACAACTGCCTCTCCGTTTACCCACATTTACATCTGCTGCTGTGACTGATCTTATCCTTGAGTAATGCATCTCAGAATCTAACTGCAAATACTCACTTTCTCATTGCAAATTAAGAAGCGCAAATTATGTATTTTGTTTCTAGTGAGATGAAAGATGATTCATTTTAGTTATTTGGAACTTACAGCTAACAGCAAGTTAAAATAGGACTTTATTGAGACCTGCTCTTAATAAGCCGGTCCAAGCCTGGTAGCCCTAGGGTTCCTACTACCTTAGGCACTTTGCTGTTATTACCAGGTGGGTTCCCATTATCTTTGACACATGGCTACTATTGCCAGATACTTTGTATATGCTCAGTTGTGTCCACAGAGTGTGGATATCTGCTCCTTATATTGATAAATTCGAAATGAGATCCCAGCCACCAAGAGATTTAAATCAATTCACATGTTCACAGGGAGAACGATGATACAACTTAAAGAAAATGCGTTGTCAGACAAACACGTATGTGTAGAATTTCCTCAGATATAGCACACAAACACCTCTTTATTTTCAGAATGAAGTATCCGAGAGGTGTCAGCTTTTCATTTTACGGGAAAGGCTCTTTGGAAAGTACTTTCTGCAGAAGGGTGGACAGGAAAGCCAGAAGGAACAGCATGGCTCGCTGCAAGCAGCAATACTCAACATGCTTGGCTGCGATAATGTTGTTACACAGAACAAAATGGGAAAATGATTTGCAGGAGAAGCACATCAAGAGGTTCTCTAGTAAGGAGTCCAACTGTCTAGTACACTTACATATTGAAGCCATAATGGGTGCAGAACTGAGAAACACCCCAGGCACATAAATAGCTTTTACAGCAGGATGCAGCAGCCTACTATAACTGTACTTTATAGTACTTAAACCAAGCCCAAAAATCACACTGAAGACTTCAGGTTAACATAAAATGATGCAACTCTTCCCACACAACAACCAGAACTCCACATTTGTCTTAAGGCCCTGGAATTAGTGGCACCATTGCCATTTGCTGCAGCGTTCAGCTGTCTTTCTGTTGGTTCTGGTGCCACACTCTGCTCATTTGCAAGAGTTTGGCAAAAGCAACATGTTCCCCAGACCTGAATTTATTTGGTTATTCAAAACCAAAAGGCTACGATTCCTTCCTGAACAAATAAATTTGCTGGAGTGTGTCATGTTAGGATTTTAAGAAATTCCTAAAAAAAACAACCCCAAAACAAACCCAAAGGATTTGGTAATGAGTACTTCCCTAGACTAGGAAAAATGTTCTTAGGAGACAACGAAGAATAATACATTTGAGCTTGCAAGTTCAGGTTTATTTTGGATTCCAGCATCAACAGTGGTATAGTACCCATCAGAAAAACTTCTCTCCCATTCATGTGAAAAGCAGCAATAATGGCTACAAGGATCTCTCTAAAAACGAGGTGTCCAGCCTGGCTGCAAGTTCAATACCTATCCTGGCCTCAGTGTAGCAAGATCATAGTTCTAACAATTCTTCAGTCTCTTGATGACACAATATATGTATTTTAAGAGCAAAATTTTTGCTTGGCCTCAGAGAAATAAGAGGTTTGAGCTGCTAATAATGTCACAGCAATATTTTCTCTCAAGTTTCTTCCAACACAGGCGTGTCTCATTCTTTCAGGGCAGGAACTGACATCAGGAGAAATATTTTCAGTACTGACTGTCTGAAGGTTGAAATCTTGTGCCCTGAAGTATGTTGTATTTTTTAACTCATTCACACAAAACAAGGCTTGAAAGGCTTATTCCTTTGATAGCACCTGGCAAAAGGACACAGACTTCAAATCATCTTGTGCTTCCCCAATTCACCTTTGGCAGCTGAGACTGACAGGTTTACTGTTACACAGATAGCACCAACAGTTCACACACCATTTCCTTATTCTTACATGTTACTCTGCCAAATTACATAAGAGAATGTATAATTTGCATTGTGCACATCATACTGGCCAATTTGAACGACTGTGATGAGGATCCTGGAAAAACCAACCAGTATAGCTTTCTTTGAAGGGCTGAAATTGAGTCTTGCAAGGATGGACATCAAAGCTGAAAAATTAGGCAATTTGAGCATATGCTCTATACATTGATTGGTTCATCCAAGTTAACGAATGTGTGGATTCAAAGGAAAATGTCTATTTTAAGACTGAAAAACTAAAGGTATGGAGATTTTCTAATCTGTCATTGTCAATGCCTGGAAAGAGGCAGGTTCTTTAGGGTAACTGTGATGACAGGCTACCAACAAAATGGAAATTGCCAAGACTGAAATGTTGACTTTAGGACACTAAAAAACTCCCCGAATAATTTAAAATACCAGACACTACTGACTATACCAACGAGAGTGCTGGACATCTATCTGAAAAAAAAAAAAAAGGAAACAAAAGACTTGGACCAACATTCTGTGCTCTCTTAACAGAGCACAATAGGACTACAGTCACCTACCTACTCCAGGAAGAAACCCTCCCCACTCACTTTTAGGACAAAGAGCCCATGAGATACCTGAACACATTAAACACACATTTCTCCATCCTTGTTAAGTGCTAAAAGCATTGTAATTATAAACCCTGCATGTGTGGCCACTTCAATAATCTGTCAGGGTTTTAAGACTGGGCACCCTGTCCACTGTATGGCACTCAAATGTATGCCACGGTGGCTGACCTTATCAAGGAATCCTGGTTACAAGCAGGCCTCCCTACCAGATGCATCCCTGTGCAATTCCAACACTCTTCTAAATTATGCTTACCTCACTCATCTAAAATGAGCCAGCAAAGCCTCAGAAGACAGAAATCAAGTAATTCAAAAGCAACAGCCCCAGAATGCTCTCTGCAGTAATCCTGCAATGAGTGGTTGAGCTACTTTCCTTGCAAAACCACATCTTCAGAAGCAATGCAAGAAGTTTATTTTCAGGCATATCTAAACCTATCTGGCGCAGTACACAACAGATGGGCTCCAGTGCTGGGAACAAGAGCCCAAGGGAAAACCCAAATGTATGTTGACAGTAAGAGGACTGCTGATATCCCCGAGTTCTAACAGAGGATCAACTGTTTTGCTTTCTACGCTGCAAGAAGCTGGCAGTAATAGCAACATGACACCAATACCTTTTATTGCTCGTTCAAAACAGAAATAATACCTAACTCTATTATTTTTATTTAAATAAAAAAAAATTCACTACCGTTTGTCAAATCCTAAATATGCTAAAGGTGTAACTGGAATCTCAGTCTTAAAATGTGTTTAAATTACCACGTGGTAAATGTAACTTCAATTTAATGCAAACATTCTCCTCGTACACCTAGGAAAAGCCATTTATTTCTGGGTCAACATTCACCTCTTTTTGGAGCTGCGTTCTCGGCTCCTCTCCCTGGAACTGTGCCTGCTTCTATGATGGCTGCGACTGCGGCTGCGGCTGGTGGAGCGAGACCTGTGCCGATGGCGTTTCTCACGGGATTTGGAGCGAGTTCTTCTCTTTCGTTCCCGGGAGGCTGAGCGAGACCGATGTCTGCGGCGATCTCGGGACCTAGATCTAGGAACAGAAAGGACTTAAAACCAGACACTGCATTCACCTCGCTACTCGAGCCGCGTACTGTGACTATTACGCACTCTATGCGTAAGCAAATCTGTGTAGAGAATGGTCTACAGCGTTCAGAGCTATTGCATTGTCCTGTCACAGGCAAACAGAGAGGGGAAAGCAACATCAGAAATCCTGCAAACTCCTCTGTGGCTAATGCAGACCATTTCTCAATTAATGACTGCATAGTTACAGCACAGCCAGTTTGGGCTTCTGAAAAGAACGAAAAATATGGAAAACCCCTTATTTTTAGAATTTTAAAATCTTGTCTTGGCATCACAAAGTTCTACAGCTTTGCCTGATAGTGATGGGGATCATCTTTTAGAACCTATGTATTGTGATGTTTTAAGAAAACAGGGTTATATCCTTCCCCTTGGCTAATACAAGAAAACTAATCAGGAAGGTTCTAAATACCATACAAATTCATGACCGAGCTTGTTTGTTGTTTGGGTGGGTTTGTTGGTTTTTTTCTTTGTTTTTTGTTTGTTTTGTTTTTACATTTAAAAAACTTTGCAATATCATCTCACCGGTGACCTTCAACCGTGTAGGTTAGGAAGAAGACTTGCACTATTGAGGAGTCATTTGCTGAGAGTTAACCTGGTGCTTAGGATTTTAAAAATGTGGGTTTTCACCAGAAGGTATTAACAAGCTTCTTGTTTTTTAAGAAAGAGCAATTCTCTGTGTTCTCAGCGTTATTTGGGACAAAAAGTTGCATCCTGGTAGCCACAAAATAGATGTTTATGTATAAACTCAGCAGCATGGTGATAAATACTGTATAAACACACAGGGAGATGACTATGTAACAGAACGCTTCGCCTGTAAAGATGGACATCTTAAACTAGCAGTGCTTGACAAACTTAGGACAGTGCAGCTTGTGAAAGGCTGGCCTCACTGATGGTATTCCTTGTCTGCAGATTTATATACCTTTTGGCATGCTTGCTGTGGGATCTGGACCTGAAACAAATGGAAAATAGTAAATCAATTTTTCTTACACAATCTTATTATCAAGTAAAGTACAAAAGTAAAGTACAATTTAGTAATAATAAACCAGATTTGTTGACCCATTACTCTATTTCTTATTTTACTAGCAATTATTTAAAGGCCTTTTATTTGCAGTTAACATCTTTGTATCATATTCACTACAAAACACATCCCCCTGAAAACTACTTCGTGTTTGTTGTCTTTTTTATTATTATTTATTTTTGAGCCCAACATACTACAAACCCAAAAGAATACCTACTCTGCTTTTTTATTCCCACCCCTCCTGCAGAAAAACCTTATAGTTCAAGTAAGTATTCCCTTATTTCAGGCATGCTTTCAGACATGTTTTGAAAGTTTCTACTGTTAATCTGTTAAGATAACAGGTCAAGAGAACTGCAGTTCAGATGTCATTATGCTCTAGCCCCAGAAGGCCTGAAAGCAACAATATCATAGAAATATGCAGGGAATTACTTTTCCTCAGTCACACATCCAACTACTTCCACTAAGGAAAATTTCTAACATATATAAAGAAAATATTTAACTTCTAAGAGATGTTAAGAAACTCACGTATCTGTAAGCTCACATATGCCAAGTCTCAAAACAAGGTACACGCCTGAAAATTAACTCACTTAAAGGCCATTTGTTCAAATATGTAGACATTTCTATCTATCCGTAGCTTTTAAAAAGGCTTTCTATGAAAAATAATTAATGTGTTAAGAGTTAGATATGAAATTCAATCTTGTAAGTTCCCAAGGAATGCAGATGATTGTGATTCTGCTGATTTAGAAATCTGTATGAACTACATCCTAGTTTCCCCATTAAACAGGTCATTATATATATATCTATATATATCTATATGCAATTAAAACAGACCCCTACCTCCTTAGCTTCTCCCTTTCTTCTCTTTCCCTCTCCTCTCTGCGTTTCAGGCGTTCCTGATTTCGTTTCTCCTGTTTATCAGCAACAATCCTCTAAAAGCAAAGGAATACATTCATTAAGTTACATTTCAAAATTTCTCAGAAGAAGGTGCTATAAAAATAACCTAGACCGTTAATATTCAGTTTTTTCCCTCACATATATTCCCTTTCCCTTGGGTATATTACTCCCTCTCTCTTCCTCCGTATATATATGTATCTATATTTATTCTTTTTTCTCCAAGAAACAGAAGTTATTGCAGAAGAGCTGCAGCAAATAGATGGGTGTTACACGAAGACCTGAAATATGTAGAGTTATATTAAGTTTTCCACAAAGGGGAATTCAGAGCAGTAAGTCATGCCTTTAATGTGAGAGTTTCCATGCCAATCTTAGCATATTTTGGCCACTGGGGAAAGGCAAAAAGGAATCAGAACCGGGACAGTTAATGGTTTTATTAGCTCCTTCAGCTGTGCTGTGACAAACAAATCCTTAGTCTTAAAGGACTTGCTTGGGCTGATACCTAGTTTTGAGGCTACTTGTTTCTGTATTGTAAACATGAGACATGTAACTATAGAGGATGCTTCAGCTGATAGTCCCCAGGTTGAACTCACTACTACTGGGGACAAGGCACGCTCAGTAGAGGGCCCTCAGATGTGGAACTCACAACTGGAGATCTGGCCAAACCCAAGTCTCGCCACCTTCTCGACATGATGCAAGAAATTCAACTCTTTGTAAAGACCTTCTTCTGAGATGTGGAATTGCCCCAGCAGCATCTTGATTAGATCTCTGAGGAGAGCTCTGAGGAAGGAGGGGATAGTTATTGTTTTCTTTTTTTGTTAGCAAAGTACTTCAAAAGATTATTTTATTGATGCTTTGGGAATGTGAAATATTTATCCATGCAATTTTTTTTTTCCTGAATGGTGTAAATAATCACTTACTTCAACCCTTTATGTCAAATTAGATCTGTGCTTCCTTGGACAGTATCATCAATTTAACTACAAGCCAGGTGTCTTGTTCAAGTGACTCTCTGCATAATTTCATGGAGGGATGAGAGGAGGCACACATGATCTTTTCTAGACACCTAAGGTTTAAGTTACAGCAGCTATATTTAGGACCCTAAAATGCTAAAAGAGTCAACGGAGAGAGTTGGGCTTTCCAAAGAGTTAGTCACAGTATCCATGCAAGACAGCTGGAATATTACAAAATATAAACCAAGCCAATTTAATCAAACTATCAGCAACATTTTCTGCTTTTAGGGCTTCAACTCATTTAGCTGTTGTCGTCAGTGATTTCTGCAGTTAAATAGTTAATTGAGCCTTGAACTCCATATTTTGCATATTAAGATCATAAATAGCATCTGTGTCCAAAGCCATCTGCTTGAATACTAAAAGTCTAGAATATAATTCCAGGTAAGCCTTTCTACCAGTACACAGTTTCTGGTCAAGATAGTGTTATTTAGGATAATATTCCAACTGGATTTCCAATCTTCAAGCTACAGAAAACATGCAACTTCCTGTAACAATTACTTTAATAGCTAGCCTGACTTCAAAATACACATCTTTTTGTGTTCTGACTTTAGATAGCTGTTGCAACTTATTTATTTCATTTCTTGTCAGGTAAGCTTAAAAGGCTTCAAATATTACTTAAAGAAATCTTTTTTAGTTGTTGGTACCTACAGAGTGAAAGTCACCTCTTAATCTTTGTCCAGATAAAATAAACAAATTGAGTTTTAGTCTTTCACTATACAGCAGAGCCTGTCTGAGCTCCAGGCGTTTCTGTAGACCTTTTTTTTTTTTTTGAAAGCTTTGCCATGTGTTATCATTCTCCTTACATACTGGTACCAAAAAATGGGCATTTCAACACCAGCCTATTAACATTTTATCCTAAGTAAAATATCACCCACTTTGGCCCACTACATATTCTTGTATTTTCAAGAGTCTCATTATTACTTTTAGCCAACCAACTGGGTAAAAGTAAAGTTCATTTGGCTATCTCCTATGACTGCTAGATATGTTTCAACATCACTGCCATTCAAAATACCATTCTCCACTTTACAAGTAGAATCATACTTTGTTCCCAAGATGCATTACTTTGAACATGTGTTTTAATACACCTCAGTGCAAAAGAGGTCATCGTATCAACTTATCTGGATAACTGATATTAAATTAGAATGTTCAGTGTTTTGCAGGCTAATGAAATCCCAAAATTTAAAATAATACTGAAAAAAAATCCACACCCCTAGAAAGAAATATTCCATTAAGGTTGCCTGGCAAATAATTAGGAGAGCACATAAATGTAAGAATGATTTACCCTGAGTTCTTCAAGCTTCTCTCTTATTTCGATAAATCCTAAATGTAGTTTTCCTCCAAAATGGTCAGCAAGTCGTCGATCATTGTCATGAAGACCAAGATAAGCCGAGCACACTTCACAAACCCGTAACTTCTGCTGCTGAAAGCTGGAGGCAGGCATAGAATTCCTGTATACTTCCTATTAAAATAAAATAATCAATTTGCTAACTATTGCTTAATGGACAAAAATACTTACCAATGACACACTACAAATGGTTAACAGAATTCTACATACACCAGCACACCCTTTCGTTAATTCACATTATTCATAAATCAACTGTCTCATCAAGGTACAAGGCAGGTTCCCTAATTTGAGGATTGGAAATATTTAAAAGGAGGACATCAGCAACTGATTGTGCAAATTCAATGGAGTGGGGTGATTATAACCTTTCCTTAAGATCACGCTACTGATAAGGCTGAACAACTTTTTCATTTGCGACAACGGATAGATTAACACTATGATTATTATGTTAACATATTACTGTTATATAACAACATATTATGTGATTATATTAAGTTTTAATTCTGAACCCAGTTTAGACGAGTAGTAGCTTCCTGAGATCTATATACATTTTAGACACTAATTAAACACATTATCACTGCAAAACTTATCTACAGATACTCCAGTGGCAGACAAGCAAGACTGGCAATAATCCCCACGGTACAATTAAAACAACTGCAAATGTTTGTTTCTATGAATTTAAGTATCTTGGTGAAACATGATACTGAAAAGCTCTTGTGAGTTCTACCACCTGAACATTACACCAAGGACTGTTTTGACTTGCCTGATACACAAGCCATTGATTAATTATCTTTCAATGAAGACAATGGTTCACTTCACTGAAGCTTTCCAGCACAAGCCACATCAGCACACCACATGGCACAACTGGGCTGCCACAGCAAGAGCTGTGAGACCGAACAAGTTAAGTCAGTCCAAACAACACAAACACAACTGTAGTGTTCACAGATAAAACTGGTCAATACCACTAAATTAAGATAAATAAATGCACCATCTGCAGAAGTGAGTGTAATTTTAATAGCATAAGTGTTTTTAAAGGTAGAAACTTTTAACTGTACAGGATGTTGCAAAGCAAATTCTTTAGTTTTATAAGAAGCAGTTACTTAAGGAAGTGACAACAGGCAAGAAAGACATCCTGCATTACACTGATGCCAACTAATTTAGTATTGAGCTCTGCCCTCTCCATCCCCCAAGCCTTACACAAGCAACTTACTTCTGCTTCTCTCTTCTTTACGCGAGCCTTCTCCACCTCATCCATTACTTTTTGAGATTCTTCCACATTCCCATCAGCTCCAAGCTGTTCTACTTTGGCCAGCAGCTTCCCAATTTCTTCATTCAATTCATGAACTCTTTCAGCCTTGAAAGACAAGGAAAGGTTAACACAGAAAACACTCTGAATTATGGAAAACTTACTGAGTTGTTATATGCAAAATCAACAGGATAGATTTAAGAGAAATATGCTGAGATAACTTCTCCAGGTAAAAGTGAAAGAGAATTTGCCTCATGTAAAAACAGAGAGAAAGGCTGAGTTACCAAGTCTATGTACCAATTCCAGACCAGAATTTTGTAAAGAAACTTGAAGTAATTCACACTGTTGTCTATACCACATAGTCTTACACAATAAGTGTTTGTACAACCAGTCCTCCTAGTATGTGCATATATGTGCAGAAAAATGGTAATTTCTTTTTCAGTTAGAAAAATCTAGAGAAACACATATCATATTTTCTTTACGGATGAAGTTTTGATCAAAAAGTGTAAGAATTACTAACATTTGTATGGCATGGTATCACAGACAATAAAGTCTCCTTAGCTCGAAAAATATCAGAGTTCTCATCCCTGTGTTCTCCTTTCTGTGCTTTAAATGCAGTTTTGGGAAGAACAGATAAAAACGTATTATTCCCGCCCCTCCCCCCTCCCTTCAGTATGAACTCTCAGATTTGATGACTTGCCAAAGCCTTAAGTTGGCTCCTTAGGAAAATAGACCTTCAAAGAAACTTCAGTAACTATCTTTACGTGCTTACTTTAGCTGCAACTTCAGCACTGATCTCTTCTTGGGTTTCTGCTAGTCTTTTCTTAGCCACTTCTGTTCTCCTGTCACAGTCTGCAATAAATGACTGCAGGTGGTCCATTGCCTAAAACATCAAGAACAACACTGATCAATGCTGTCAAGAATATTCATATTTCATTAGTTTTTTTTTCAGGTTTATTAAGACTTAACTTTCAGAAGTTTTTATTAGTGAAACATTTGCAAAACAATAATCTAGCAGTTTATGGTGACTAATCACATATACTAATACAGAGCATTTTAAAAATCATTGTCTATGTGTTGTCATAAGTATATGCAGAAATTTGGAAGTGAATCAGTCTTAAGTCTTCTCTAAGTGAGCATTTCTAACATGGATTAAACTTCTTTGAAGGATATGCAGACTCACCTCAGCCAGCCAATACATGCAATACTGTAACTTTTTTCACTAGGCATTTAAGCTATTAAGGATATTAACACTGTCATTCCAAACAACAACAACAAAAAATCCACCAAACTTTTCTGTGCTACTGAAGACTGCACATTCTAGCTGGGAGTTCAACACTGTATTACTCAAAACCACGGTGTACTGAGATATAGCAAATGATCTGTTGTTCCTAATACAAAATTATATTCTTCAATGAGCATAAAACTGAAGACTCTCTTTCAAGTACACAAACCCTCAGCATTTGCTTGTTATTTGATAAGACAAAGACAGCATCCAGGTTTATGACAATTTGTTCTGTAGAACGATTTTAACAGTTCTACCTAGACAGGACTACCAATACAAATTAAATGTTTGCATATAATCATGAAGAGGCATGCATCTTTTATGAAACTATGCCAAGGGGTTTTTTTTCTGCCTCTTTCTATAAAATTACTTTCCAACAGTAGTTCTTCCGTGTGTACCAAAACTTAACTTCTCTTGCTCAGTTTATCCACCTAGTAGGTACAAAAATTATGCTTTCTCTCCACTATTAAGACAAAATACACTTTCTCTCCACCGTTTAGACAAAATACATACATCAAGCTCAAAGAAGAAATCTTGATCCTTGGATGCTATTTCATAGTCTGCCCTTAATGCCAGGTCATGCACCTTCAGACATTCTCCAAGGTCCATTCTCTGAAAAGAGGCAGAGGGAAAGTGGTATAACTTCTCAGAAGTGTTACAAGGAATGAAGTTAACGTTATTTTCTTTAACAGTCAAATATTTTAAAGCATTTCTCCCCTGTAGAAATGAAAGGACAGTTTAATAAAGCTGTAAGACAATATCATATCTTTAATAAACATGCATGAATCAGGAAACAGTAAAAGCGGATGGAATGAACAGCTTATCTTATCATGTTAGATGTTTGCATTACAAAGTATCATTAATGTCCTGCAAAAATGTTTTACTCAAAAGTTCAAAGAAGTGACTGAAGTGGGACATCCTGTATTGAATTGAAACAGCTTAGGAAAACAAAGTTCCCTGCAAAGAACTGGCAATTAAACGGTCAAATGCTTGACTGGAACTGTCTGCACACTCTGTATGTGTTCCAGCTATACCCATCACCTGAGCTGGCTAAAACCACAGCACCACTGCAAGTGCTGCTTAAAAAACATTCTTGAGGTATTTCAAGTAAGAGCCAAAAACCAAATACTAGCAAAACATTTTGCAGAGGGGTGAAGATGAACTGAGTGTTGGACTATATTCAAGAATCAGGTAAGAAAAAGTACAGATATTTTACTTGTAATCTAAAACAGTTCTGGAAAGGGCAGGAAGGAAGCATGGACTTAAAAGTAAGCAGGTTGCATCATCAATCTTAGATACAATACCACTGAGAAGAAGGCCCAGAATATTATTAGATAACAAATACTGGTTTTAAATAGAAATTTGCATACCACACAGAACAAGGAATTCTAATTCAATCTGTTCCCTGAAAGTTTGTTTCGTGATCAAGACGGAGCAATGTGCCCCTGACAAAAAAAAAAACCAACAACCAACACTCAAAAAACCCCACCAAAATAAACACCAAAAAAGCCCCCCGAAACACAAATCAACCAACCCACCACAAAAAGAACCCCACAACAAAACCCAATTCACAAACAATAACCACCCCCCTGAAAACAAAACCTAGAACAAACCAACCCCCAGAAACATTTGTAATGGAAACAGAATTGAACAAAACCAAGGCACCCTCCCTGCGAAGGACAGGTTGATGTAGAACTGTTGAAAGTGGTTATTATTTGCATCACTTAAAACCAGCACAGATTTTAGTTAAGTCTGCTCTTGGGACTGTTCATTTATGAAAATATTAAGAGCAATTAATCCTAACACTGAAAGCACGTAATGGAAATTGATGGAAAAAGCTGTTACTGTTGTAGTTTAATAACAGTTTTAGAACCAAAACTAACAACCGGTGTTGTGAGTTTCATAAATAAAAGATTAGTATTAACTAAGAAACTGCAGCAAGTCACTTAAATCTGAGCCAATGAGTGTTTTTTTTTTTTTTTATTTTTTAATAAACAAAATACTTATGAGGCTTGCAACTCAAGCTTCATGTGTATAGAAGAAACCCCAAACATCAATGGCTTCCAACTTCTCAAATCACCACTTAGATGTTCAAACAAATCCACTGAAGTGGTTTTTACGGAAATTGTTGTTTTATTTTATTTATTCTCTTAGAGACGGAAAAAACACTGTTAAAATACAGAATTTTAAGCCTGAAAGTTTTTGATAAATGGTAGTCATTTAAATACACTTTGGCCACCTTAAATCTGCTTTCTGGAAAACACTGGATTGCAAGAGAACATCTGATTGCAATGCTAAAGAAAAAGATTAGCTTTTCCTTTTGCAACTACACACAACCTCAGCAATTTTGTTAACTGATGCAAATCCATGAAGACCTTGAAGCTGAGCAGTGTATTACACACGTCTATTTCCAATGCTGACATTATTTAAACTGCAGCATTCTTCCAGGAAAGTACTTCAGTACTAAGAAAGCAATAGGAGAGAAGATTTTAAAATTATCTGAAAATTAAACACTTGAAAATCCTCCTAAAATTGTGACAAGCTTGTATTTATGCTGATTCATCACTTGTACTGGTAAGTTATTTAAGGTTTAACTCTAAAACTCAAGGCCAATCCTGTTTTAAGTGAAGCACTCCAGCTCCAAATGCACAGATAAGGCTACTGACACCCTTGGATAGATCTGGATACAATGACAAAGAACCTGAAACACATCCACCGTAGTATCAAAACAATGCTATTTTAATATGCAATCTATATATACTTTGAAAGAAATGCATGAAATAAAGTTCTGTCACACTCTTAATGAAAGCAGAATTCACATGACGCTACCATAACACACTGCTCACTTTACATGTGTTTTACTCTTCCCTCTATCTGGGTTGGATTTGCCCTCCTCAAGACAGCACATTTGCTGATTTCTCATCTTCATACTGGGAACTGTAAATCCATAGCCTGAAAGGATGGGAATTACTCTGAGACAGCATTACTACTGAAAAATCTCCTCTCCTTCCTTTACCACTGTGCTGTGCCACTCCATGATGGTTTATCTGCCTGTGCAGTTGAACACAGTTCTGTTTTACGCAGTCAGTACATGATCTTAGCAAATCAAAGCCAGGGGCAATTTTTTGGTAGTGTACCTTTGACCAGCTTGTCAGGCAGCCACACAAGCAGCCGTGATGACAGTACGTAGTGGGCTACATAACAGTGGACTTAAGCAGCTAGGATCTCTTACAGTATCATGGTGTCAATCGAGAAACTCTTTAATAAGTTCAGTAATATTAGCAGCAATGTTGGGGGATAAGGGGGATGTTACGGAGGATTTCTTTTTTGTTAGATGTTGTAACCTGGAGACAGGAAATTTCGGCTCCCCTTCCCCTCTTTGATCCAACATAGTGCAGCCTTATAAATATGGGGCAAAACAGACAGGGACCAAGAACAAGCAGGTACAAGACAAACACATTATTTTTCATTAGCCTTGCTATGAAAGAAATTATATCATTGTTGGAGCTGCTCCGTAACAGCCTGTACTAGTCTTGGCTAATCCTTTGAAAGCACTTTCACAGAAATATTACCACTAAATGTCTGCCTTAACAGTTCGATTAGCAAACCCCAGTGGAGAGACACAAAAAGAAAAACTTAAAAAATTAAAACTCTTAGATCAGTTTGTTTATTATATACAATATCAGGCTTAAAAGCACTTCTGCTGGTATAAATTATGCAACATCAGGTAAAGACAATTCATCTTGGAGTCTATTCATTATTGTCAAAAGTCAATGCTGGATCAGGGTTGCCAAGGACCTTAGTAAGCACAGAGCAGCTCATACTACAGCATAGCTCACATGGCTAGCAGCAAAGTAGATGGACAGCAGCTGGAAATGGTCAAAAGATACACCAAGACACATTATTTTCATTTTTGACATGTCCACCCTGCAATTTGGTGCCAAGACATGCCCTCTCCCAGAGGCAAAGAACAATCACTGGTAGTCAGCCATTTAAAGATCAATCACATTTAAAACAGAACATGGCGATGAGGGATAATAAAGTTCAGACACTGAGCTACTAATGAAGGCTTAAAAAGAATGCACATAAACTCTCTCACTGTCAATTCACTGACTTTCAGACAGACTTACACTACTTACAGCGATTTATAGAGCACTCCTGATGAGTAAAGTAAATAAAGGCGAGAACATCCATGTCCCCAAGCTAGACATAAATGAAGTTTATTGAATATTAGAAGCCATGCTTTGAGGCTTTTTGCAGCTACTGCTCATCTACTGATGTTAAAACCAGAAAAAACCCTGCCTATTTGGAAAATTTTTCCTACAAGAGAAAGCTACTGCTGAAGATTAGTCTAGAAAATAATCCAGGCAACCACATGCGAAACAGGGTATCAGGAGTCCTTTTGCTATTGCTGAGCTCTGCTCAAGCAACTAGTGCCTCTACTAACAACAATACCTTTTTTGATTTCTCAGTGTTAGATGGGCAAATAAAGCTACTTGATTTCCTACAGTTGAGATTTAGACAACTAATCTTTCATCTCAAACAACCTTACTGAAATGAATTACAACTGCCACACATTCCTTTGACATCAGAGACGGGGTTACTTACCGAATGTGCTCTATATGGAGTGCAAAAAGAGCACTTAAGAGAAAAGCCAAAACTATTGAAAACACAGAGGGCTGACGCTGAGCGATGGGTGACGGAGTAGCACACGCTCTCAGTGCTTCTCAAAACAGCTCCCATCTTTGACAGGTTTTGAAATAAGATACTCCGTGCGGTGTTCCTGTAGAGAATTCTTTCTAGCTATAAAGACAGGCACACCAAAGCAGTCCACATTCAACAAGAGAAGGAGTTTTTTTGTTTGTTTAGGAAGATCTAACATTACTGAAAAATTTATATTGGAGAAACAAGATCTCTCCCTTTAACAAATTGTCAAGGCAACTACTGTGGTCTGTATCCCAGAATCAAGGAATGTTAAGGGTTGGAAGGGACCTCAAAAGATCATCTAGTCCAACCCCCCTGCCAGAGCAGGACCACCTAGAGCAG
>WUAM01000173.1:1978802-2034446 GCA_024336885.1 Actenoides hombroni | reverse complement strand
ATCCATTCCCTCCAGTCCTATCACTGCCCGACAGCCTAAAAAGTCCCTCCCCAGCTTTCTTGTAGGCCCCCTTCAGACACTGGAAGGCCACAATAAGGTCTCCCCAGAACCTTCTCTTTTCCAGACTGAACAACCCCAACTGTCTCAGTCTGTCCTCACAGGAGAGGTGCTCCAGCCCTCTGATCAGCTCACTGCCTAATGAAGTTTTTCTGATTCACAGTGTGCAAGAACAGCATAGGGAGCCTGCACAGAGTCGACCACTCAGAGACACTGAGAAACATGCGATTCGTCAAGTAGCAGTTGCTGAATTGTTACTACCAGCTCACCACCATGGAAAAAAAGAAGGGAACCCGACAATGCCTCCAACTCCTTAGGCAAGAAGTTTTATCAGCGGAGGCTGTCACGTTTTCACACTACAAACAGCCTGTCTCTCATTCTGTGGAGGCTGCTTGTCAAAATACATGTTCAGATCGAAGGGCTGGGTTCTGGTACACTCGGTAAACCGAGAGATGGATTCCCATTTATGGCTTTTCCACACCTGCAACCTACAACTGACAGAAGACACAAGCTAGAAAACCCAGCCCCGCTTTTATCATTCTAAGACATTTATTCAGGAAGAAATTGGTAACGCCTCGGGAATCTCCTCAGCCCTTTCCTCCCGGCTGCTGAGGCAGCCTGAAGCCCACCAGGCCAGCGACCTCCTCCGGCGAGCGCTCCCCTTTGCCGTGGTACTCCTGGTGCAGGGCCGCGTGCTCCCGGACGCTGCGGAGCAGGCAGAGGTAGGTGGCGGCCTGGAAGTGCAGCTCCTGCTGGGCCCGGCACAGCTTCTCGCTGGTGACCTGCCGAGAGGAGGGAACAAGCCCCGGACACTTCAACTCCCCGCCGAGGCCATAGGCTCCCGCTCCGGGCTGTGCGGCCGCGGCCAGGGAGGACGAGGAGGGAAGGGCAGATGGGGGGGAGCCCGTCCGTTACCCGGTGGGCGCGGAAGGCCGCCACGACGTGCCGGTAGGCGGGGTTGTGGCGGTACGGGCGGCCCGCCGGGCCGCTGGCGCGGCGGAGCTCCCGCAGCAGCCCGCGGAAGGTCCGCAGCGGAGAGCCCAGCGCCGCCATCTTCTGGGCGTCCCCGCCCAGCCGACCAATCAAGCGCCGCCGCCTTGCCGCGGCGGCCAATAAAGAAGCGTCCGGCGTGCGCGCGGGCTTCACCCTCGTGCCCTTCACCCTCCTCGCGGATGAGGCGCGGCTTCGTCAGCGCGGGCTGTCGAGCGCCGAGTCGAGCGATCGCTTTCTCCGACCCGCCCCCCTCCGCAGTGAGGGGAGGCCGAGTGCTGAAGGCCGAGCGTTGAGGCAAGGCCGAGCCGAAGCTCGTGCGCGCGCACCAGCGCCGCCGCCGGTGGAAGGTGCCGGGGTAGGATCGCCGGGAGGCGCTCGAGGGCCCAGCCCCTTAGGGGTGGCCGAGTAGGGCCGTGGCCCTTCTCCCCAGCCCGCGAGCAGCCCACGCGTCTTCGCGAGGTTTCCGGCCTTAGAACGATTATAGCTCGCGAGGACCGACTGGGGACGCTCAGGAACCCGCCGAGGCTCAGGGCTCAGGGCCGGTGCTCTGGGGAAGGAGCACGGTTTGAACGTTGCTGAGCTTCGGCAGGGGGCGGCCGTCTCGCCTTAGCGGGAAGGAAAAAGACTGCTCACCCCAGATGGGACTCGAACCCACAATCCCTGGCTTAGGAGGCCAATGCCTTATCCATTAGGCCACTGGGGCTGCCGCGGGAGAACGCTTTCTACGCTGGCATTTCTCGCTCGTCCCCGCCCCTCTTCCCTTTAGAGGAAGCGTTGCTGGCCGCTGGCTGGGCAGCACCTCCCCGCCGGCCCGAAGCCGCCTGCCGCGTAGGCCCCTGGGAGCTGCTGGGCCGGGGAGCGCAGGGAGC
The DNA here is from genome assembly GCA_024336885.1 of Actenoides hombroni. Taxonomy (NCBI): domain Eukaryota; kingdom Metazoa; phylum Chordata; class Aves; order Coraciiformes; family Alcedinidae; genus Actenoides; species Actenoides hombroni. The sequence goes on along the minus strand of WUAM01000173.1, from coordinate 2,032,527 downwards.
CGTCGGAGCAGCTCGTACACCAGGCCAGCGTGCCGGACTTTGCGTTGGAATAACGCACCCCGAGAGGGAAGAGTTCCTTTCTAAGGACCGGATCGTTGTAAAAGGCTGCTTCTCGCTTGCAGCATTTTCCTTTGGGTGGAAAACCTTCCACCCCCTACCCCCCAAGGAAGAAGAATCCAACAAAAAGCCCCAAGTAACAACCTTTCAAGGGAAGCCTTTTTACATCTTTTATTTTTTTTTGTGAGAAATCACAGAGACAAGACTAATATGTACATTCCTCTTTATTTAATACAGCACAGACACATGACACATAAAAAAAAAAGAAAAGTACTCATGAAAAAAAGCCTGTCGCCGTTCAGGACAGGGAACAGCTATGCCAAATTGAGTAAGGCTCCTACTGCAGAACAGGGGTCTGCTGGCAAGGTTGGATCCCAGAGCAAAGTCTGCTGACAAAAAAAAATAAAATAATTAAATCTTTGCTCTCCTTTCAGGAAAGGAGAAAATAACAGGGCAAGTCCCTCTTGAAACAGGTGGAGGCAGCATTATCTGCAAGGTTTGCAGCATACAAACCTGGTTATGGTGTTTGGACCAAATCACTGGCAAAATGAGAAATGCGCTCCAGCTATTCTTGTAGAGGGCCAAAAGTCCTGACCTCTGAAAACATCAGACTTCTCAGGGATAGCAAACCTGAGTATCGGGAAGGAGTGAAAATATCAAGTAGTCACACAGAAGAGAGTTAAAATTAGTCTCCCTGATAGTGCTCTGCTAGCCACAACTGGAAACGTGCAGGGGAACAAACCGGCTTCCCAACTAATGAAAGAATAACAGCCATTAAACTGACCAGAAGAATATATGCATTTGGAACTGATGCGGGCTTTTGTGGCAGCAGCTTCTTCCTTTTCCTGCTTCGGTTCAGGATGGAAATTAAGCAGGCACCAGTTCCTCTGGCAAAGAGCCTTACACACTTAAAAAAAATTAAAATACAAAAAAGGGAGACAGGTGTATTTACAAAATCCATGGCTGGTACAGTACATCATTTTTAAGACACACTAAATGCTACAATCTTTCAGGTCCTGAGATTATTACAAAAAAACCCCAACAACTCAAAACTTGTGTTCAGGTCCAGTTTTATAAGGAGAGAGGAAAGAAATCAGACATTTAAAACAGTATCCCTTGAAGTTATTAGAACACATCTCCCATAAACGCAAATGAAAGCAGTGCTAACCACCCCAATGTAGCTGCATTCGGTTGTTCAGGCCTGTTGTCACAAGAGGGGAGCATTTCACAGGGGAGTTTCTCCAGAGAGCTCATCAGGTAAGCACACAGCTGTTCCCATCCTCTCTCCATTACTAAGCCCTATGATCCAAAATAAGGGGGTATTAAAAGAAGGAAGGGGACCTTGCAGAAATTCATGCTGGACTGAGTAAAGGATCACAGAAATCATCAACTCAGGTTTGCCATCTCATAGTAGCTGTGCATTCCTTTTATTTGAAGCCGAGGAATGCAAAGAATTCGAGCTGCAATTTAACATGTTTGTAACAAAGCACTCGGCCAGCAGTTTGTTCTGAGCTACCTCGTGAAAGGGAGGAAAACAATTTGTTCCTCTGTTTCTCAGCCTTTCACTGTCTTGGGGATCACAGCAAGTCAGGCAGAGTCGAGCTGGCTATATCCAAACTTGCTTTTATATATATTTAGTATATATGTGACACCAAACAAAGGATGCTGAGGCCAAACCTCTGTTGAGGGGGTGATCCCCACACTACCATTAGCTGTGCAGGCAGGTATTTGGATGCTCTGTTCTTGACTGAGCCTCCTTATCAGGCAGAACTAAAGGGACTTGCACCCACACCTGGGTTTTTTCCCCTAAAGAAATATTCTTAACATAGCGCTTTTGTATCATCAGAGGTTATCATCACAGATGCCCTTTCATTATAAACACCTGACTTTAAGCTAGAGAACACCAGCATATTAAGCATTAATCATGAAATGCTTCTAACCCTCAGTAAAAGAAGACTACAAGAGACAATTCACATAACAAGGGTACTAGTTTAACTGCTAAAATATAATGCCGCTCAGTAGACTTTGGGGGGGTAAATAGTAGTTAGTTTTGTAATTTTTTTAAACAGTAGTCCAAAAATAAAATTTCTCCATCTATTTCCAGTATGGATCTTGAGAACTATGCAAGAACATGGTACTAATTGCTACATGATGGAATCACCGGCAATAAAACACACACTACGTTTCTCACCTCTGAGCTAAACTGTTATTTGTACTTACATACAACAAGACTAAAAGATCAGTGAGAAATACCTGGGGATCACGATTCTGTTTTTATTTGAAGATACAGCTACTATGTAGCCGATAACTCCCCTCTAGAAGCAACTTCATTTAAGTGAGAAATTGATTTAATTCCCTTCTGATACTGTAAGGAAACCTGGGATGTCTCATAAGTTTCTCCCCAAATCTAATCTGTACATTAAAAGACACTGCTGTGGCTTTCTTAAACCAGTTTTGAAAGCTGAATATTCTAAAAAACCTCTCTAGACTAAAACCTGTCAGAAGAGGTGCTTTTAGCTTCCCTCTTGAAGCAACTTCACGACACTCGGTGTTGCACCAGTGAAAGGGTTTCTTTTTTTAAAATACAAATTTCTTTCTTCATGTTAGCAAAAAGAAAAAAAAAAAGACTTCCGCAGTACAGACATTCAAAAAATATTCCATTTTCTTTGGGTAAAACTTCAACATGTGTTAAGAGGGGTAGCTGGGGGAAGGAATGCATGTAACACTGAAACACATAAATACTTTTTATCTGCATAGTTGTAATTAGTGACTACTAATCAAACTAAGGCCTTATCTGGAAAAAGCTGAGAACACAAGCAAGTTTCTTCCCTTACTCCCCACTCCTCTGGTGAAATCTGGTCAGTCTCAAAGGAGCTCTGGCTGCCTCAGCAGCTACTTGGTTTGTCCTGTGATGGTGGTACCTCCAGATTGGTTTTGCTTGATTCTCTCCCTCCCTTTTTCTCTTGGTACTAGACAGTAGCAAACATAACTATCTGTTGATAAAAATACTACTGCACGCACTGCTGGGCAAAAAAAACCCCAAACAACGAACTCCCTTAGGATGAGCATGTTAGGAGTCAAACATAGTGTACACTGCTTGCTTTGGATTACTTCGCCATAAAGAAAAACTTACTAGTTAATGATTATTATTTACGCAGGAGATGACAACAAGAGACTGCAATTCACTTCTAGACATACAACATTATTTTTTTTTTCCAGAGTTGCTCTGTAGAATTACAGCTGTCAAAAATGGCTGCAAAATATACACCTATATCCTTGACTACTGACAAGATTAGCACAGTTTTATTTATGAGTGTGCAAAAAGAGCTGTAGGGAATCTTTGTACTTCCCGAGTTTTGGGCCAGTTCCAGGCCGTGCTGATCTCTCAGCGTAACTCATAGCAGCAGCAGGGCTTTCTATGGCCCCAAAAGGCTATTACAGCAGCAAGGGATCACCGGGTCATAGAAAAAAGATGATGAAGCCACACCAGAAGTTTCCACAAACAAAGCATTCCCCTTACACAACAGTTATCTTTCCAGTGGCCCAGTAAGCATACTTCTGGCTGCTTATTTTGGCAGTGATTTCTTAAGCAGTAGACAGACACAGATTTTCACAACAGCTGCATTTGTTAAAAAAAGACTGCAACAGTCAACCATCACCAGCTGTAGATTCCCCATCTCACAGACCAGCCCAGGATAAAGAGCGAGTGTGCCCAAAATGAATTAAACAGCAACAGAAGAGCCAGGTTAGCTCAGTTTACTGTGACAGGTAGATGTGCCAAACTCCACTGAAATGAACTTCACTGATGCACCTAAAGCAGATTAAGAAGCACTCTCGCTATCACTCCCAACTGGCTGAGCTACCAGCAACAGTCCTGTATCTTTGACTGGCACCATTGGATTGGTAGAAGAAATCCGTCCGTGGCACAGTTCACATAAACAGGTTCACTCAAACATGTGAGGACAAGACAAGAACTGAAAGAGCAGTTAGGTTATTCCCTGCCACAGGAACATGTTGTATTTGATGTCTTATTTTCTGCTTTCTAGACGGGTTCACCTAGGAAGGACTATTCTTTCTATTCCCATTCTAGACAGTAAATGCTTCCTTTTCATACTGCAACTCAAAATTAGATATTCCCCAGGGGAAGCACATGAGAGAACTAGCACAGTCTAGTGATGCCTACTTACGGTACCTTCAGTTTAGCGCTCGATCAACAAGTGAATTGCTAATTTCAGGTATGCTGATTTATGATCATTATAAATATGATAGAACCTTGACACAGGATTGTTAAAATCACTAAGGTATCTATTGCAGATTGCTAATTTTGTCAGAGAACAAGGAACCGAGGACACTATTATGAGGGCTCACTTGTGGCTAACAACACATGAACTTCCTGTTCATTATATTCAGAGAACAAACCATTATTGAAATATCAATAAATTGAGAAAAATTACAACTAGAAAAGTACATCATGGTGAATGATTTAGGCAGCATGTGAAGCGTAACCAGGTTTAATTTCAATTAGCAGCTGCACTCTTGCAGGTTTTACAAAATTCCTTCTCACAATGCACAGTAGAAAGCAACAACTTTGGTAAATGTGAGAATCCTTGCAGTAACTGGTGTCAAGAAGCTGTGACAAGCAACATACAAGATTACTTGCAATTAATCTCAATTCAAACTTGTTGCAAGTTGCTATGTTTACCTTCTTCCCCCCCCCCACCTTGGGGTTGTCAGCCACATGTCTTTGCCTCAGAAATTGTGTGAAGTGGTCCAGTATTTAATAAGGTTGCCAGACAGGGCCCAGTATGTTTTACTCACAACCTAATTAAGAATCAAATTAAAAACCTTCAGAGAAAAATGCAAAAAAGTATCATTCCCATTAGCCACCTCCTTTCTCCCATGCGCATTTACGCACACTCACACTCCTTTATTGTACTGCCATCTTTGCACAAACGTTCACCTTTACGCAATGTGTTTACCGGAGCCAGCAGACTGGAGGAGGATGAACAGGTTTCACAGGAATATTGCTGTATGTGTGTCTGTGTGAGCATGTGTGAGTGTCAGAAATGCACAAGCATGCAGAACCAACGCCATGGTACAGCAGCTATGAAGTTACACACATTACACTCTTTTTTTTCTTTCTTTACAAAAGGGAAAAAAATATTATAACAGCATAAAGCCATCTTGGCAAGCTTAAGATTTTCCTCCAAAATGCCTTCCAGCACTTCAGGATCTCTGAGAACAGTTTAAAAAGGGTTGCAAAATAAAATAAAATAAAAGGCACTTAAACAAAGGACGAAGACCTGAATCAGGTAAGTCATGGAGGGTAACAACCATTTCACCAGAGCTATGACCAACCAACCAAAAAAAAAAATAATCTACCAACCTTCTTTTAAATTTCTCTAAAATTAAAATTAAAATTGCATAAGGTGTTAATTAATCAGTCATTTACCTACTGTTTTCACCTTCCGGTTCATTTTATGGGAAAAAAACCCAACAAAAAACCAAACAAAAAACCCCTAAACCCCAAACCAACCCAAACAAAAAACAAGAGTCCCTTTAATGATTTCCCCCTCAGTTCAGCAAAAGATAAAAGGTAGGTGTGGGAGGAAGCCTTGACAGCTTGGCTTCGCTGCAGGTTTTCCTTCCAATCCCATTTTCAAAAAAAATCCAGAACCAAAGCAGAAGAGGGCCCACTGTGCCCTCACCAGTCCACCCAAAAACCCCCCCCCCCCCCCAAAACAACCCAAACATCCCAACACTTCTAATCAATCTGTGGGCAAAAACTACTTAGAAAAAAACCAAAACTGTAAACTAGATTTGCTAATAAATACAGCCAAAAGTTCATTTTACGAATGTAGCAGCAAATGTGATAAAGTTAGTTGGAGTCCAAGATGACTCCCAGAGGGTTAATGGTTCACACAACTGATGGCAGCTTGGGAGAGTTGCAGGATTTCTCTGTTTTCATGTCCTCAAGGGTCTTGCACCAAGTGGAGAAGGAGTGTGGAGGAAGGGTCAGGTGATGGGACTGTGGGAAGGAAACAGGCTCTTGGCACCTGTCCCACCCCCGAATCTGTGCATCAGACAACTTTGATCGGATTCAAACAAGAAGCAGAACCCACTTAATTAGAAGTTACTTCTGATTAGCAGAAAACAGATGTGAAACCCACAGCATCCACACTTGTGACTTAGTTGACTGGTATTAGTCACATATCTCAAATCAACAGAGAAGGCTGGACAAAGTGATTTAGGCCATTTGCATCTTGGAGTGGGAGATAGTTGGTAGTCCAAGGTATCAGGAAACTTTACAGTCTGTTTTTCATCTAGCCTGCCTTCTTTCTCTGCAAATGTCTCAGAAGGATTTAAAAGAGCTACCACAACTTTTTGGACTTTGGATCATGTAGCATAAAATATTACCCAGATGGTTTTAGCAGCTAAAACCTGTGTTTGAAATTATTGCTTGCATTTGTTTGGGGCTTTCAGTGAGCCTAACATGTTAGCTCATATACAGTCCCCAAACCAAGTTCAGCCCTGCTGCCTGGAAAAAGACAGCTCTACTTGGCTTTCTTATTGCTTGTGAATACTGAGGGTTATTTAATATGTACAACTACAGCTTACTTATTAACAAAGGCCCTTAAAAAGTAGTAAAAACCTGGGGGAGAACGTCTTAAGAAGAGCTGCTGTGCAGAAAAAAAGTAAAACATTAACCTACTTTTGCATTTGGATGTTGCAGAAACCTTTCACTTCCCTATCCTGTTTATGCTACTTGCAAAGGTCTCTGGAAACCACCCTATTATTTCCTTTGATTTGGCCTTGCTAGGTTTAACCAGGGAGAATAGGGAACAGGGAATGTGGACCCTTTCATTGCTAAGTTGCCGATTCCAAAGAAGCTCAGGAGCATTAATGACTGAAAACAGTTACCCTGTGGGGGGCTGTTTGAACTGGCTTCACAAGCAATGCATGGTCATCTTTATTCTCATCATCCTACTACCTATTACCACAATAAGTATTAATTTGTTTCCCAAGACTAAGAAGCAAAATAGGCCACACAGACAGGACTATTCCTTCCCTCCTTAAGATTTAGAGAGGATACTGCTCAACCGAGATGAGGCATACTTCCAGGAAGAGAAGAATGCCGAAAGGAAATTTGTGCTGTAGTTACAAGTGACTCCAAGCCTCCCAATCTAAAATTTCATTAAGCATGAAGACAAAAAGATGGCAATTTGAATGAGATGCCTTGATGACGGAAACATAGAAGAGGTAGAACTCGCTTTGGACAGGGTCTTTTCAATATACTGCTGCCTGATGGCCCAGTGTTGCAACTCCCTTAGCTACATGCATTGTTTAAAAGTATCAGGTCTGGTAGTTTGGATAATTAGCATCCTGCCAGACCTGTTAGGCCTCAAAACCCAAAAGCTGTCTTCCTTCAACCCTTCCTGCAGAAAAGAGGGAGAAAAAAAAATCATATAAACTATTTTGAATGCAAGCTTTATGGTATTTTGACACAATTTCCACAGTAGTAAAAATGCCAGAGTCTATGTAGCTGTATGTTTCAACTCTAAATAACCTTGATGGTGGAGATGCAAGCTTATCTAATCAACATGCCATATACAAAACATAAGCACTAGCTAAAAAGCGTTTAATTGGCAGATGTTGTGGAGTGAAATTAATGAACTAATGCATCTTATTTTAATTCAATCTGTCTTTCACAAAAGTGTTGTGCAAAACCATTTATTGCTGAGCTCAACCCAACATTTTTATACTAAATACACAATATATATTATTTTAAATTCATGTATATATATTTATATAAAATTAAAATGAGCTCTAAATAGAAAAGAAATTGTTGTCTGGTCTAAGAAAAATAAATCACATGTAAAAGAAACCTGAAAGCTATAAGTTAATCTAGCAAATAACATTGAAGATTATCCATGGGTCAAAGTCTCTCTGGAAGGTGTGAGATAACCAGTAGTCACTGGTTCAATCTCAAATCAAACTACTGGAAAGACTACCTACTAGGAATTTCAGTATCTCTGATCAAAGGAATGTTTTGGGGCTGAAGGAGAAGGACATCATAGTATTTTATTTGCTCCTTTCCTCTATAACTGATTTCAGTTTCTGCCATTCACACCTTTTATCTGACAGCGCAAGGGACACCTGCAAATGTCTGTCCTAGTGTTGAAAGTGCAACATGTGCTGGATACTTCCTAACCTTACAAGTGAACCAGTTGATGTATTGCTATCCAGAACAAAAGAAAAAAAAAAAAGCCAGCTTTGCAGTCTTGTGCTACCATGTAAGGAAGAGCTCAGGTCAGAAACTCCACAGGCCAGCAGGGGCTGGAAATGCTGGAGACAACCCATTCAGCCCCCAGAAGAGAAGGCACCTCTGGTCGCTTTTGAACGACTCCTCTTTGGCTAATGCCTGAAGTAGTATTAACCTGGCTCTGGAATAGGTCACAATCAGCTTTCTTTAACTAGCAAATCAGTGTAATGAATGGCTTTTTGGAGGAGTTAGGTGAATAATGAGGAAGATGTAGAATGAGTAAAGAACTGGTTGTGTTTTTATAAAAAGACATGAAAAGAACATTACTTCATTTCAGTAGCAGGTAAGCACAAGGCAAAGGAGAAGAAAGTTTACCAAATGGAAAGACTGAAGTATCAGTGTGCCTTTAAAAAAAGATATGGGAAAGAAATGCTAGTCTGACCAATAGAAAGTGGGTTTCCTTTCCATGTAAAGTGAAAAATTTCCATCCACTCCCTCCCTTAAATAATTATCTTTATATGAAAAAACAAACAAACAAACAAGGAGCAAGGGATTTCCCAGTAGTCTGTGCCTCACATCTCAATGTACCAGCAGATCTGTTTTTGAAGACAACTCTCTAATGAGACTGAATACATCTGTGGGCTCCCTAAAGCCAAACAGCCTTGTAAAGCTGGAGAAATGCCCGTATCAGAATCTGCATTTGTGTAAGGGTTTAATTATAATGCAAAGTATCCCAGTACATAACCTTTGGTCCACAACCACATAGTACACTCAGGACCTACACATAATCTTATACTGGGAACTTCGGGCACTAACGAAGCAGATGATTCCACCTTACACAACAGATGAAGAAACCTATTCTAGCTCTTCTCACGCTTTTAACTCTTCACTGGACATCACCCGGAAGGGAAAAAAAAAGTTTGTGCTGCTGTGGGTTTGACCATCAATTTCTTTTAAAAGCCAATCAGAGCAGATAAAAAAAACCCCTTGTTTCTTTAGGCAAGATCAAACTATGACCAGTCTGCATGACCAGGAGGACCAGTCCTCCTTTTCCTTCTCTCTTTGATCAAGTATTGTTTTCTTTTTCTTCTTCCTCTCACCACAGTGCTTGGGATCAGAATATGTAAACATTGACAGAAACAGCAGCCCTGTGACAATAAGCACTTTCCCAAACTGGGCAGATTCCGTCAGCCAACCAGAACTGCTTCAGCTCCCTTGCTTGTCCAGAAGTCACTGGTTTTTCCGCTGTAACTTAGTGTCCCCTTTACTTTGGCCTCCATCTGTAGTTTAGAGACAGAAAATAAAGAATAAAAGCATGAGTGAACTACTATTTTTTGTAACTTACAGTAAAAAGACAGTAAGGTAGCATGTTTGGCTTTAGCATCAGTAAAAAGTATATTGTCTGCATAGAATGGAAGACAGTGCATTTTCTCTGTAATTTATTAGAAATAAGACTCTTGAAAGCTGAGATAACCTTCATATCAAAAGATATTACCTTTCTGGAGATTATGTTGCAGCTTGGGATACTGAGGAATTTAAAAATCAGGCTTTATTTTAGAAGCTTTTATATTTTACTACAGCATTTTTAGTATTCAACCGATGGCACTCACTGTGGAAAAAAAATTAAGGTCGTACCAAATACAGTCATTTTGTTTGTTTTCATAGCCTTAGAGCAACACTGCCCAGCTTTTGGTGCCAAGAACTCTCAAAACAGGATGACAGGATGAACCCCCACCAAGCCACGCCACTGTCACCCTTCCTGTTCCCTCTCCTGGCAAAAAAAAAAACCAAACCAACAACTGGAAAAACAAACCTACAGGTGGCAAAGAAAGAAGCACACTCTAAACTGCACCTTCTGAGGCTTTATGCTAGTTCTTTGGTTCTAAGCCTTACAAACAGAAAATAGAGATGTTCTACTTCAAGCTTCTCAATGAAAAAATGCAACTCTTATCAAGGATAAAATTCCCAGGGAAGTCAGATCTTTTCCATTACGAAATCATTACACTGTTCACACACATATATACACTCTTAAAAGAATCAAAAGAAACTTCTAGCTGGAAGCTCATTTTCTCCTCCAAAGGAGAAATTAAAATTGAGTGAAAGAACCAATCTTGCCATACAGGCTTAATGCACCCTATAAACAATCATGTTAGTGTCCAGTAGTAACATTAATTTCTCCCACTAGTTGAATTTGTACATTTCAGTTTATAGAACTGCTACAATGAATTACTATTGAAATTTTAAAATTTTTTTTGTTGTTCTTGACACTGAAGACAAGGTGGAAAAAAACAGGTTGCAAAAATATTGCTACGATAGAATGTGTACTGCTACCAAAGCTTGTCCCTGTGTTGTCCCTTCTCTAAACCAGCTTCAGTTCTGGTGTACTTTTTATTCTAGTCTAAGGCAAAAATCTGACTTTTAAGTTAAAAGTCAGTAGTATGAAAAATATGTCTTTACCTGTATAAGCTTGCTGCAAGTGAGCAGGCAGAGGTGTGTGAGACAGCGTTGCTGTGTGCTGAGCACCTGGCTGTAAACCCTTCAGTAAGTCTGTGGAAAAAAGAAGAGCAACAAAGATGAAAAATAAATCTTAAGGACAGACATAGTGTTTGTGAAAATAGGATGTTTTTACTCTTGTAGTGTAGCCACAGTAGCATGCTAATTTGCACAGATTTCTGAAGATGTATCAACAGCAACAAAAAAAATACCTGATAGCATTCTGATGGCTGGAATAAGTCAGAAACAGACCTATTCACATATGTTAATCAAAAGTCAGGGTGAGGACCACGCCTCACTACTGGGCTGCAACTCATATCATTTCCTTTGGCAGAAAGGCCGAAAATTGATATAGGTTAAAAACCTAAAGAATTTCTTTTTAAGGAATCTGAAAACATAAATGCCAGCTTGGTTGATACTTCCTCATAAGAGATCTGTGTGGTAACTAACTCCACTCACTCTGAGTTAGGCTGTGGTGGAAAGCCGCTGAGGTAGATCCCGAGGTGGTTGTCACTCCAGCTGTGTCCGTCCCAAAGCCGAGCAGCTCCAAGGGAAACTGGAAGGGCACGGTCACAGGAACAAGGCCACCCAGCATCCCGAAAGGAGTTAATGGTGCAGACGTCACGTTCTGACTGGTTACAGACAGGGGTGATGCCATGAGAGTCAGTGGTGAGGCATTAGCCAGTAATGATGCTCCTGCTGTTGACTGTACAAAAAAAAAAAAAAAGGAAGACAAAAAAAGGAGTACTTCAAGATTTTAAAGCTTCAAGTTGTATTCTTTAAGGAGATAAGAACTGACTATTTTCTGTTAAGTGTGGTCCTATTAAGAATTATATTGAACTATTAATAAATAACCGCTTATCCACCTAGGATTTCTTCCCACTGTTCATCTGCTAAGCAAGTACAATTCTATCTCAGATTCAGACATGACTGTATGGTTCACTTCTTGTGTTTTTCTCACCAGCCTTGCAGGTAATTTCCTCCATCTCCTTTCTAATTACTTACACACTGGGTCTACAGTCAGAATCTACTGCAACACCTCCTATTAGATAAATAATACAAAATTCAGATGTAGATCTGATAGAAGCACAGTGTTACTCTCACCTCTCCAAATCTGGGTCTTAACAGAACAGTAACTTTATCTCCACTCTACATACATCACAAGGAAGTTGACTTCTCTTAAAGGCAGGGATTCTATGTATTAATCTTAATTTGCAAAAATCACCACTTCTAAGCAGTCTCTTAAGAAATAGTTTTCCCGTCATACATACATGTATGTATAGGTGTGTATGCACCTCTCAAAGAGAAAGGCAAAGGAAAACTCTCTCTACATATATCAGAAATAAATTCACTGTAGTTTAAAAATGAAAATGCAAGGATAGCCAGAACATTTAGATAGAACAATTCCTAAATTGAATTAATCCCTCTAACATTGGAACAGCTCATTCTTGTATAACTATCTTTCCTTCACTATGCATATTTTATATGCTAATGCTTAATTCTCTTATGATCTACTACAAAACAGCATAGAAAGTATTTTGAATCAGACTGAATCTCGGGTATTTTAGATATTTGAATTAAAAAGACCTCAGACTGAAGAGGACTTCAAACTTGTCCATTTATACAAGTAAGCCTTAACTAAACCCAAAACTTAAGAATCATTTTAATGAACACAGGAGCTTAAAATGGAAATGAAGTCTCCTTGAGCTCTGTAGTATTAACTTAGAGAAACAGCAAAGTGATGAAAACTCTTAGCAGGGATAAAGTTTCTATTATCAGTTCTGGTCTTAAGGTGTTCAGGTGAAAGCAGTTAAAGAAAGGTTAGTTACTGCTTATAAGAAAATACAAAATCTTAAAACATTCATCTTCTAAGTGTAAACAACTCTAGGTGTGATGTTAATAACAAGTGTTTGTATTGGTCATTTTAGGACTGACAGCTAAGACATACTCCATCCCACAAGTAGAAAAAAAAAAAGATAAAAACTTTAACACACAGGATTAGTACTTCTAAAGACAGAATAATTGCACAATAAGCCTACATGCAAAATATTACAACTGCTCACTGTCTATGTGATCTTTACTGTGCAACAAAAGAAAGGCTATACGCTATCTCTTGCAATTGTGGATTTGTAAAATGCCTGAAAGCAGAGTTTCGTAGTGTGCTCTACCAAGACCTTGCTTACTCTCTCAAGAGGAGAGAAGTTCAGTGATGGAATGAGCTACAGAGAACGCCCTGAAAGAGCTGCAGTTCAGATGTTTCTATTTATGTCACCTATGACAGCACTTCATATAAGGGTTCATCCCCCTTGTATAAATCTGAGTCACTAAGATCCTTAAAAGCCTAAGTCAGATTCTGTTTAAGAGTACTTATGGTAGGTAGAGCTTAAGCAAATCACACATGGTAACTACTGAATTTTAGATTACTTTGGCTTTGTGTTCTTAAGCTACAGTTTAGAATATTCCAGAGTAAAATTTTTGTAAGTGTAAGCTTATATTCTGGTAAATAACTGTGTCAAGCAAAATAGGAAAGGAGGGAAAGACTTCTTGGAAACTCTCGCTACTTAGGAACATCCTTATAATCACATGAAATTATCTCGTCTGATCTTCAATGTAAGCAGACCAGGATATTCTAACAAGCAACTCATGTACCATTCTCATTTTCTGACCGATTAATAGCATCTCAGATAGGAATTAAATCATTAAACCCTTCACGGAAAGGAGAGTCACTATCAGTCTTATGCAAAGTTTTAAGAGGGGTAACTTAATCCTTAGTACATTGCACCTAAGAACTAGCCTGGAATTGGTTAAGTACAGCAGTTAGCCATTAGATCTTTAATGGTAAACAAAACCCTTTTATCACAAATCTCTTCCCCTTCAGTGTACTTGGACTGGGAGATAATTTGATTCTAATCTTCTCAAACTTACTCCACTGACTAAGCCTTAGTCTGCACAGTAGCAACAGCCTTATTCTATGGCTTATCTTCCTTGCATCATTATTCTGAACCATTTCTAGGTTACCAAAGTTACTTCAAGTGTCAAAAAACTCCACACAAAGTCACAATAATTTAGTGGTACCATATGCTGCTCAGTACCTCTAGCTGATTTCCCCCTTTCTATATACCAACACACTTTATTTTGCTACATTACAGTACACATCCATGTTACCTGATTATCTACCACCCCCCCCTCCAGTCCCCTTCAACATCGCTGTCTCCCAAAATGCATTTTGTTCCACAGGTGATCCTGTCTTAAAAAAAATTACTTGCCACACCCATTCCACATTTTCTTCCACATCACAGCAACTGTATCCAATGGATTCTGTTGATTACATCAGGAAGAAACAACTCTGTTCCCAGTCCATTCACTGCAGACTTTTGTCTCCTCCAGACACATTCCAGAGTACCCAACCTGCTCTGTATCTGGCTCAGCTCTTCTCTAGGCCCTATGTGGTACCTCAGGGGCCCTTACACAGCCTGTGGGATTTTGCATACAAAGTACCCACAATAAAAGAGAAGGCTGTGCCAGAGCCTGCCAGACATTTCTTGTTTACTGTAACAGACTTAAGGTACAGTAGGATGAAAGAAAAATTTGACAGCAAACTAGAAGACTATAAACCACTGCTAAAAGCTGAGTATTGTACATTACCACCATCATGCAATAGCTACATATATTGTTCAGAAAAATACAAAGCTTTTACATTTCCTGTACACCAAGACTCTGATTTACAGCAATATTGCTTTTCTTAACTTTGTAGTAGTGAAGACTTCAGAATAGAGAGAGCAAGAAAGAGTGGAAAACCTCAAATCTCAGTAATTAAATCATTTCCAGTAAGAACACAGAACTTGGGAAAGCAGGTTGTCTTCTGGGTAAATAATAGGCTTGCATGGGTTATAGAACAAAACTATTTTAAAAATACTTGTTTTGTATGACTTGTTTTATCTCCAGTTCCGCATAAGCTCTCAAACAATTTCTAGGATATTTCTATATTAATGAGGTGTCTCATTCAGTTTGACTAGATCCTACAAAATAAAATACATACTAATCACAAATTGTGAAGGAAAGCCCTTGCAAATGTTAATTTTAAATAAAACTCTTGCATTATACTCAAATCACAAGCAACTACTCTAGTTTTGCAAGTTAATCATGAAGCTTGGCAACAAATGTACCAAAACACCTTTTCATATGACCTCCATCATTACAAGTAAGTAAATACACAAGAATACACATATCCAATAATGCAAGAAAATACAGCTTTCCCTGAAAATATGGTCACACAAAGCTTTAGAAAAGTCTAGTGCTCTCAAAACACAAAACCAGAAGTGAATTCTTTTCCACAGTATAGACCAATCAACATTACACAGTGAGAATTTGTTCCACACTGATCCTTGTATTTCACATCAGCTGGAAATACCTATTCACTAGTGCAAGAGTTTCACAGGTATTCACATTTATGCTTAGTCATCATTAAATCTGACACATTTTCAAATCAAGATATGGCAAGAAAGCATGTTTACAAAATGGGATAAATGTTGATGTAAGGTTTAAGTGTAAACTCGTTAGATGCATACCTGCACACTGGCTGCTACAACTGGAGACCCTGAGGCAGAAGATGGTCTGTGTGGAGTTGACAATTGTTTAGTAGCACCCTGTGTTCCACTTCCTGTTCCCCCAGACAGACTAGTCCTACTAGCTCCACTTGAGTTAAGGTTACTGCCTCTGCTGGCAGGTACATTCATTCCAACTCCACCCAAGTTATTTTTACCAACAGTTCCAGAAGGAGAAGAGTTGGGCAATTTTGAAGAAGCCTGAGGGTTCTTTGCAGGCTGAAGGCCTGAGGTGCGATTAGAGGGCAGCAAGTTCATTGTGGGAGACTGCCTGCTGATATTTACACCACTGGTCTGTTTATGAAGGGGGTTGTTGTTGGAGTGACTACTCTGGGAAACTAGTGCACTTGAACTGGAAGAACTGGGTGTTGTTGCAGGCCTGGGGGATGAGGTGGACTTGGATGAAAATTTAGGTGATGCATTGGGCTTGGGTGTCACAGAGGGCTTAGATGCAGTGGGCTTGGGAGAGGCAGCAGGTTTGGGAGAGGCAGCCATGGAGAAGGGAGGCTTGAAACCCTGGGAAGAAACTTGTGACACCATAGCCTTGGCTAAATAGTTACTAGAGGTAGAGGTGCTGGATGTTGTCCGAGAAACCAGTGGGTGAGACACTTGAGAGCCACTTCCAGATGAGGGATTAGACAGAGGCAGGCGATATACTACAGATTTATCTTGAGCCTTGATGACTGGTGATGAACAAGACAGTTTGGGATTACTGCTCAATTTCACCACTGGATTGGTCTGTGATTTGCTAATAGTTGCTTGTAAAGGAGATACGTATTTCTGCTGTACAGCTGAATGCTGGTGCACCTTTGTCACTTGTGATGTTGAGGAAGAACCACCTTGAGCCTCAGATGATACCAAGATATTGGCATCCTTGGTTCTTTGAGAGGAGGTGGAAATAGCTGCTTGGGTCTTAGAGGAAGAAACATGAGTCTGCGAAGAGGAGGAAGCAGCCTGGATCTGGCTTGACCTCTGTAGTCCTTGCTGAAGTAGTTTGGCTGGCAAAGGCTCTAAAGAAACCTTAGGATTTTGAATTGAAGATCCAGCAATAAGGCCTGAAGAGATACCAGTGTGAAGTAGGTCCTGGGGTTTCTTTGGTACTGGCCCTGTGTGACCAGCAATAAGACTTGATGAATGGGGTGTTTGAGTGGGCTCTACTTTCTTTGAAGTTGCCAGAGGCAACTTACTCATAATGCTTGCTAGCTTCTCTTCCCTCAGCCCAGGGCGAGGTCTGGATGTTGGTGTCTCTATGGTGGACCCAAGAGGTGATCCCTTGGCACCATTATTGATAACTGCCAGAGCATCAGAAATAGAGTCCAGTGAGGGTGGGTGAAAAGAGAGGTCTTCATCCAATGAGTCATCCAAGCAGATAGTCTCTGGAGCTGGTGTGCAGCTGGAGCTGGCTGGGGCACAGACAGGTGTGCTGGAACTCAGAACAGTAGCGCAACTTGAATTGACTGAAGACATACAGGTTTTTTGTTCTTTCTTTGGACTAGAGTCCTGAGAATCAAGAGATAAGATGAGTTTAATAGCCTTTCTGTAGTGGATCTAAAGTCTTCTTTAATCTAATACTATTGTTCTGAAAATTCAGATGAACCAAAGACCTACTACTGAAACTTTCATACAAGATACCTATGATATTTACATGTTGGGAGTCCTGTGTGGTAATTCAGTATTTACATTTAAAAAACTAGAGCTGTTGCTCCACAGAACTAAAAGTGCCCCACACAGTTAAGAATAATCAGTGCTGTGAAGCACAGGGTAGCTAATCTGATCACTGGGTAAATTTGCTACTGAACTAAGACAACACATCTTGTCATGTGTCTCGTAAGAACCTCTGTCAACTTACTGCTACTCTCCCAACCATACAAGTTTCCAGTTGCCAAATTTAATACAAGCCAAAAATAAACACAAAAGCACACATTTAAAAAAAAAAAAAAAAAAAAAAATCGGGAAACTTTCTGGACTTGTATAGGCAAGTTTCAAAAAAACTAATATAGCTTGAAGTTACAAAGCTACACAGAATGCTTTTGTACTACTTTAAAGTAATATCCTGCCAGCATTATAGCATTCTGGATGGAACCCTTCCACCAGATTTTTTCCAGATCAGAGGCAGGAAACAGGCTGTATCAATTGTTCATATAAAATGCAGATATCTAAACAGGCATTTACCTTCACTTTGGGTTTAGGGGCCAGAATCACCTTCTTCTTTGCCCTGAAACACAGGAGATACATACACATCAGAAGACAAAAGAAAGGCAAGGCATTTCAGTTTTAGCTGCTACCCTAATAATATTCCAATAAACTAGGAAGATGAATGCTGGAGTCCAGCTTTAATAATAAAACATGCTTGAAACAGAAATTGGGTTACAATAGAGAGGAAGAGAACAAACAGTTTTAATTCATTTTTTAGTTGTGTATCTCTTAAGTAAATTTGATGCAAAGTCCACTGAATTGCTGATATAACCTGATACATATCAGGAGAACTTTTTTCATTTTTACGATTTAGAGAAACTTCAAAATATCAAGTAATTTCAGCCCCTCAATCTTATGAGTTTGCCTACTTAGCAGAGCTGTGTCTAAACTGAAGTCACCTATAATAGTTCCAATTTCACTTTACATTGATGTTGTTGTCACTGAGGAGTTCGTGTTCTCATTTATATTCAAGCCACATTAAATCAGTTAGCTTTTTTTTCCCCCAGAAAAACTGTTCTGGTGCTTATCAACTGTAAACCTAACTAGATAATTATCTGTTTGTTGCAAGAAGCCATTTAACAAACTTCCCAGTTCTTTTGCAGTGTAAATGAACACATAAGCACCAACTGCAGTTATGCAAGCAAGGACTGCATTAAGGATTATTGTCAACAGCTTCAACTTAAAAGTTAAGCATTTCACACCACCTTTTCTCTTTTCTATTTTCTTCAAAAGAATGAACAGATTTACATCTTGTAGGTCACTTATTCTCTTTCCCTAGGCAACTAGGAATATGCCTGGTTAAAAAAAGATGTTACTGTAGGTGGACCATGACTCAGTTTTGCCATTTTGAAGAAAAAAATCCTATGTTATTCATCTTTTTTACAAAGGTTGCAGTTTGGGTGTTATGCAAATTCAGGAGTGTTTATATGAAATCTGTCTGATTGCGGGCAGCTCCCAAGAGGGACACAGCATTGTCTGACAATCAAGAAGGTAAAATTCCACTAAGATACATGGCCTTTTGTGGTTTCAGAGATATTTATGAGGAAAAGAGCAGGAAGTACTGCAGTCTGAGTTCAATGTAGTATGCTGCACAGCAAAATTGATGGTAGTTTATAGTGCTCTGAAATACTGCGAGTAAAAGGTATTAATCCAAGAATTAATATCCATTTGAGTTATCTAGCCAGTTCATAACTGCGCTAAAACACCACAAGAATATTACAGTTGTATGTCTAAATTAAAGCATTTAAAAAGGTTAACAGCATCATACGTCTCTTCAAACAAATGCCAAAGTATCTCCCTTTCCTCCCCTCTGTTCAAAGAGGGGTAGCATGAAGATGTGAAAAGATGCTACGAACAGCCTAAAGATACTAGTCATTTCTCAATATACTCACGGAGCAGAAGTGAGGTGATTGTGAACACTTCGGCTTTCTTTGAAAAGCATCCTAAAAAAGTGGCAAGCAAAGACACATAAGGTGATTTTAAGAGGGACAATCAGCATATGACCAAACATGCAAGTATCCTTGAATTTTCAGAAAAATCCTTTGATTATCTGTCCCCAAAGCAGCTAGTAGTTAGTTTGTCTGTATTGCTAAATGATGTAGTTCCAGGCAGCCATGAACAAATGAATACTAAGAAAAGATATTTCAAGTTTACATTCAAAGGACCTCAGTAAATGCCCAGGTAGAAATCAACCTAACAGAATATTAGCTCCTTCAGATGGACAGAGGATATTTTGAATTTTCTCCTCAAAGGCTAATATTTTAAATATCAAATTAAGGATTCTTGTAATACCTTTGCACTACATATCCACACATTAATCATACATTTAGGTTTTGTGGTTAGGCATTGCAGTTGGTTTTTCAGAACACAGAGAGAAAAAAAATATCAGAATATAGTACCCAACCCTGTTTCTAATTTTCTTTAGTATTCTGTATAGACCATTGTGTACCACTTCTATGACTTCAATCACACTGGGCTTACACATAGAGTCAATGAATGGCAAGAGTTTGTATGACAAATGTCAACACTTCACAAGCTTTTATTTCCGTGTTATGAACTCTTGAGCTGACAACTGGGAAGCGAAAATTATTCCTGACCTGTACCTACCCTACAGCTTGCTACCCAAATGTAGCTATAACAAGACATCAAATGAAAACTCGAGTAGACAAGCTAGAATAAAAATGGTTTTTCTACACCACTGTCATCACACTAACAATGGCCACATCATGAACAGCTGTCTAAATGAGAGCTTTTCACCACTGATACCACATCCTGTAGAGCTGTAAAAAACAAACAAGAAAGAAAAATCCAGGTATCCACAAATCTCACATAATCTGGTAATAAAATATTGTCATTTTCACTACAGTTCCAATGCCTTACTTCTCAGATTCCACTTGAAGCTCCACGTTCATTTTTTCATCATACAAAATGTCAAATCTGTATTACATTGCTTTTCATCAGAGACTGCCCAATGCTTATGAATAATATAATGGAGCAAAAGGAGCACTCCTCATTACAAGATCAGTGTGCAACTTCCTAACCTACCCAGCTTCTCCAGAATATTTCACTCCTCACCTCCTTCCTGGTGCTTTGCCTATTCCTTAATCTTTTTTATCTGGGAATGAAAATCTAAAATGAATCCCAGGCCCCAGTAATTTATACTATCACCCTTAAATATTCAAGACAAAAGCATAACTACTACAAGAACAGAAGTCAAAGATATAGTACAAAGAAAGGACAGTGCAGTGTATGTTCCAGAGCAAGAACATGCTTGGGAAAGAATCCCTCCATTGCATATGTATATTTAGATGTAAAAGTTGGTGAGAGATCTGTATTAAATTGTTTCTCTGTGATTGTGATTTCAAGTGAAGAATGCTATTTGATCTCTGCAAAATAATATGCTGCAATCCTATTTGCATGACCACCTCCAAAGATGATAAAATTCCTGGAATTGACGGTAACAGTCTTTCTGTTCCTTACACTTCTAGTCTGAACATAGGCATATTTAGTTTGCAGGGTTTTTTTCAGACAGAAATAGAATTAATATACAACCCCATAACAAAAAAGTGGGTTATGTTACTTGAAAAGGCTTTGGGAACCTTTAGGACGAAAAGTATTTCTGCAAATCCATGAATATTAATAATACAATCTCCTGGGGCAGAGTAGGCACACATAGAAAATTCATGCGACAAAGGAAGTCGTGATACACATTGACAAATGTGGTGAAACAAGGTGAAACTTAAACTTATCATCAATACCTTACCTCATGCTTCTACACTAAGCTATGAGGAACATTAAATACAGTTAACTGTGAAAGAGCAAGAAATCTTTCTCTGGGATGAACCCACAAAGTTCCATAGACCTACTGGTACCATACACCTACTCCGATTAGAATTCCTTATGAAACACAGTAGGCCATTTTTAACATTGTCTTTTTTTTTTCCCCACTTCACACAGCGCCTTCTCACTTGAGGCCGTATGCAATGGTAAAAAATTATAAGCCTTCAGCATGATAATCCCTTTGACACATCTCAAATGAAGCATCACACACTGCATTATGAACTTTACTAAATTCAGTGTCCAGCAGATGACAGAAGCACATAGTTCTCCCAGGAGAGTAGTGGGGTTTTAGCTCTCAGGCTTGCAAACAAGGCAGAAAATTAACCTTTGAGAAAACATTAATTCTTCTAAAATACTCCAGTTTCAGTGACATACTTTGAAGTTTTAACCAATATTAATAGTACATGGTAGAGTCAAATATATGACAATAAATAAGATCCGAGAAATAGTTAACCCCAAAATAAGTAGATACCTAAAGTCTGTGTTTTACCTTGCCTGCATCCAGCCTTTAGGCCAAAGTGGTTTCACTTCTGTTTCCATAAAAGTTTTGAGGTAATCTTCAGCAGATTGACTTCTATTTGGCTCTAGCTCATAGCATCCCAGCTTGATCTTGACAAGATTACACAATAGAGACCTGGAAAAAATAAACACAATGAACATATTGAAAGAAAGAATCCTTTCAAAAGCTCAGCAGAAAAAAGGCTGAGATGCTATACAGCTCCTGTCCATCGCCAGTTGTAGAAAGTGATCAGTTCCAACCACTTCCATTTTCTGGAAATTTTGCTACTGCACAAATTTGCTACTACAACTGGTATGATCTGCTACTGTCACTTCTCCATTTCCAGACAGTATGGCTCTTTTTTTTTTATATCCTTACTATCATTTTGTAATTGTTGGTTTTTTTTTGTTTCCTCATAGCTTAAACATCTCTCACTTTGCTCACAGTGACCTCTCTCTCATTTAAGATGGAGAATATCTGAAAGCAAGTGAAATCCATTCTACACTGAATATCCCAACAGAAGACTCTTTCTGACAGGGATGCTGTCTTTTACTGTTCTTAAAAATATAAACACGCATGCAGTAAAGTAACATTGACCTTTCAAAACGTCTTGCCTTAAGTAAATAAATATCAACAGATTTAAATAACTCTTTTTTAAGTCTGACTCCCTCCTGGTCAGTCCAAGCTATACTGGCTGTATATATTTCATGAAGTTTGCTTCCCTGTTATGTTATCATACTAAAAAGACTCATTGTGAGAAGTCTACTAGACCCTTAAAATAATATGTATACTTTTACTACAATTGTTTATTATACTACATTGTTTATTATAATTACTGAAGGATCCACTTGCTTAAAAGCCTATCTAGATTATTTAAGTAACAGTAATCTCGGTTTTCAGTAAGATGTATTCTAGCAAACAAAACGGTGAGAATGCATCATTTCAGACGAGAATCCGTTGCTCTTGAGACAGAATTTGTCTTCAGAAGGGATGAGAAGAGTGAAGAGTCACACATTCTGAATGGTGGCTTGCCCAAGGACTGGGAGGTTTGCGTTTGGCATCACCCATTTTGGTGGTCTGGCCTATTGTGGCAAACGTCTTTATTGCTCATTAGGTGACAGTGTTTTATGACATATTCCTAGAGTGGTGGGAAGGTGTACTTCTGAGAATGACAACTTAAACACCATCATGTGATAACATCCCCCTGGAGATTGCTCCATGAAGTCAATAAGATCCTTGGTGGAATAGGTTTTGTCTCACCTCACTGTGTCATCCCAATGAAACTTCTTTCTGGGTCCCACAACCCTCTTTCCAGGTTTCTCATCATCATCTTCCTCTGATCCATTTTTCTCTCGTTCATCTTCCGCTTGCAACCTACAGTAAGAAGAATGGTTTTCTACGTAGGTATACAACACAGATAACATACTTCCTTGATAAAGAAGTGTCATTTTAAGTGTTAGAAGTGAAAAAGGGAAAAAAAAAAAAAAGGAACTGTCTTCAGATTATAACCTTCCTGAAAGGGTAAATGTCTTCCTCTCTCTATCGCTTCATGGTCCTCAGAGACAAGTGAAAAGGACACACTGTATGGATGCTCACAAGGATGTTGGCTATAAGCTTCAGATAGTGCCTCTACTACAAAATGTCAGGATGCTTATCAATCTATTAATGTTTCTCCCAAGTCTAAAATGAGTTAATTATGAGGGAAACAATTATGATGAACAAGGACAAAATATATCAAGAACTTGGTCACATTCTTCTCCTCCATTCACCTAGCATTTTAAGAATCTCCAGTATCCTTCTCAGAGTTCATAATTTCTCTCTCTCAAGATCTATTTCATTCAATTAATGGCATTTCTTTCTGTAGTCAGGTGGTAACATTGCTTACACAAAACTAAGTACTTTGTACATCTCGAAGCTTACAAACACCTGTAAACAGGAGCCAAGTACTTTGCTGAGCTCAGGGAATGCACAACATGGAGACAGACTTCCAGCTGGACTCTAGAACAGGCATGCAGACTCCAGAAATACCTACTTAGCATTCTTGGCTTGATTGCGGGCCTGACAGTCCTCTTGATACTTGCATAACTGTTCAGGCATGACGTTACTGACAGCCAGCTTCAGCTTTTGCAGTGGTTCTCTCAAGCGGTCATCCTGGGGAAAGAGAAACATCAAAACAGTCCTATTAGATGCAATGTCAAGAGTGCTTCAGGTAGTTTCACAAAAATTATTTCCTACTTACTCCTCAGGCAATATTCAGCACCAGCTATTGACTGCAAGAGCCATTTCCTACATGGCCCCTGAATTCTGTCAGGTGCAGCAGCATTACAGAAATGCACATACATGAGGTGTATGAGAAATTTCAAGTAAGTTTTGAGATCAGAAACCATGAAAGACAGTCACAAGGAAATATATCACAAATATCGCAAAACATTATGGCATAATCTCATTAAATAATGCTTTTTAATTAAAAAAGGGAAGGAAGAAAACCTCAGGGGAAAAAGCAAGATGACTTGACCAGTGAGTGTATCAACACTTGCAAGGAAAAAAAAAGGATCCAATTGACCTATTTTCAAAAAACTGTGCGGTATAAAAACATCCTAGGTAATGAACAAAATACCTGTGTTAGATTATCCGAGTATTAATTATTATACACAATTTATGTACCTCAAAAAGGTTAAGTAATATGTATTTAGAATTGTCTTCAAATATTAAGAACTCCAAGCATTAATATGCTATATACTTCCCTGCATATTTTAAATTATCTTCCTACATCTTCTGACTGTACATTCTTAATCATAACTGCTTAGAGATGAACTGAAATGCTATATGCTATTATGTCTTACTGCTTAGAAATAGCATATGAACCTATTTGCCTTAGCAAGTTCTGGGATCTCTGCGTTCATGATCCTCAGATCCTCTGCAAGATTTAGTCCTCAACTTCATCTAAAGAATCAGGTCAGGATACTTCAGGTTACACATAACTTTATTCCATAGGGAAACATACTCTTTAAGCGAAAAGCAACTGTGTATGACAAAGTATTTGTAAGAGACCTAGACACAAATGTAAATTTGCACAAACAGTACAGGCTGTGTCATCCATTATCCATCTAGCCTTTCTTTTTTCTTGACACTGAAGTGAATGCCATGGTTTTGTGGGTGTTTTTAGCCTGTCACAACTGTGATTACTGTGGCTTTCTAGTTCTGCTACTTTGAGATGTACCCTATACCCAGCTTTCAAGATGAAAGCACTTCATTCTCAAATGAAGGGTCTGAAATACTTAAGATATTTATTCCTAAGTAGTGACAACAGCAGGTACACAAAAAAGCTTTTAAACTCATCTAGCAACTGGCACAAAAATCTTTTGCCTTATTGAAGACTGTGTGACTGTTATTGTACTATCCTGCATTCTGTCCTCATCACTATTACATAACTGATTCATGACAGGAATAAATCTCCCCATCATTACCTGGACATTGAGGTGTAACTTCTTCAGTCGCTTTATCAGCGTGTCCTTATTGCATGGCACAAAAGCCTCAAGGTGAGAGTACACTCCATTGCGGATGGCAGGATTTATCTCCTGTAACTGTAGCTCAATGCTGACAAAGAGAGACAGTCAACCAGTGAGGCACTCCAAGATGAAGATGACAACAGAACAAAAACCTAGGGAAGCTTTGTATTCATAACGTATTCTAGATACGTATGCTAAAAATAACAGCTTGAGACACATTCTAACTTTTTCACAAAAACAGGAAGTCTTAATCAATGGCAAGAAACTATTCGTACACATACTTCTCCAATGTTGAACTCTGTCATTAATATTTTGTTTACTCCCACCACTGCACATCAATCTTGATACATTTTTGACCGTTACGGTCTTCCAGAGATTACTTTTTGTTTCTCAGAATACAAACATAGAACCTTCTATATTAAATGCTTAGTTGAAGGATTACAGAGTAAAAAGAGCTGTCAATTCCCTTCATGAAGCTGAAGGTGGTTTGAGTCATGCAAGTAGGGGACAGGAAGAAATAATGACAGTTTTGCTGAATTTTACACATGAAGTCAAGGACACAGGGCACTATGAAACACTTTACACTGGATAAAGACTGACAGTCATGACAGGAGTTGTATTCACAAATAAATCTCTTCTGCTAATAACTAGCTTAGACCGATCTACCTTCACTGACTTTTAAGGACTTTGTTGCAACAACCTCAATAATATTTCATCTTCTGTATTTTTCCTTTCACCCCCCTTCCAGAAAGGGAAGGTAGTACAGAGAAGCACTTACTCCAGCAGAATATTATTCATGTCTTGCGTGAAAAACTTCTTCCTGCCTTCTTCATCAAACATCTTGGCGGCCTGAAAATACAGCAATAAAGAGTATCCAAAAGTTCATAAAGCCTTTTATCTCGACAACCACATTCAGCATTACTTGGAAAAAAAAAAAAAGAACAAACCGAAATGATGCTCGACTAGAAGAAAGGAGAGGAGTGTTGTTGTTGTTATTATACTCAAAACTGCCTCATTCTAGAGTAAGCTATCATTCTATTTAGAACCTGCCTGGATACACGATTTTAACACATTGATCTTTTCAGCAGCCATGAAGAAAGAAAATGGTAGATATCTTTTATCTCACCGCTAACAACATCCCTCTACTACTGTTTGCTTTAAAAAGAGGAGCATTGCTTGACAAATCAGGCAGGCAAGAGCATACACACATTTCTACTCTCACTCTATGAAAGGCTCCTTTTCTACCTGTTAAGTGCCTCACCCAGCTACAACTTCCCAGCCTTCTTAGATGCATCTCAATCCTTTATTGCAGTTTCTACAAAGGGATTATATATCCTAGAGGAATACCTCATCCCTCTTTTCTGGTGCTGTCCAGCATTCTCTTCATCTTTAGACTCTCTCTAATAGTTTTATGTGGTGTCTTCCTGAATCTGTTCGGGGTGGAGGGGAAAAAATACAGCCTTATTCCTATACATCCTGTTATTAGAAGTTTTTACTGATCTTGCAGGAATTCCCATGCAGAATCCCTTCATCTTTGTTTTTATCATCTAGATTCCTTTGGTTTTTTCCTCCACAAACAATGACAGCTTGCAGGAGACAGCCAATTCTCTGAACCATATTACAATAATCAGCAAGTTCATCTCTCTTAGTGCTGAATCTACTCTGCAGACTTGTAGAAGTCTAGAAAAAAAAAATACCCACACTTTCAGAGGCTTATTGTGATCTTATATACTGAGATCAGACAGCAAATATCTAAAGGAGCTGGAAAAGGATATACATGCAGAAAAGTAGGCAAATGTGGTATTGTTATAGTGACTGACAAACATTAGAGGCAGCCAACATGCTATGAGGCTGAATAATCAAATAATTAAAAACTGTAATTCTGTATTAAAAAAAAAATGTAGTGACTAGTGACAGCATAGCTAAAAACTACAAATAAATCAAGTGTTAACTTGATAAAATTCCTTTATTACTATGAAATACTTACTGTTCTTGCTCTTTGTAACTGAATCATTTAAGTTTGAAAGAAAATTATTTTCTGGAATTGTGAACTCTACCTGCACAGGAAAACAGGAGTCTGATACCCTACCAGAAACCACAAGGTAACCCTCTGTCTGAATGCTTTACCACTTCAGTCTGAACATTGATACCAGAGTTTAAGTTTCTGTAAGGACTGCATTCTGCTCACTAATCTCTACTGTAAATTCAGCTGCTGAGGGGATGGTACTGTTTAAGAATACTGAAGCTTTTGTCCTGCTAAAAAAAAAAGAATCAGACAGGTTATAGATGTTTACAAGTGATAGGATACTAAAATGAAATGCTTGAAAGTCTTGAATATGGTATCTTTAAGCATAATTAACACAAGTATTATGAAGATCTTCTTGTTAATATAAAGTGGAAGGAAAGATACGCTTTGACATTTTGGCCCCAGGTAAACCTTAAAAGGCAACTTCAGTATTATACTGATTTACTGGACAGTGATGCTGGCCTTTGAGGACAGCAAGATTGGCAGATTTTAAAACTGCAATGCTATCACTGAACTGTGGTTGGTTTTTTTTCTACAGACTGATTATCTTGACAGTTACTGTCACAATAGAAAAGAGCCATTTTATTACTTTCCTGCTTGTACACTACATTGTCTTCTGTCATGGTAGTTCAGAATTGCCCACTTAGGGAACTAGAACACATTAATCTACAAAATGAAGTCTGGAAGTTTCTATTTTATTTAGTCACTGGCATTCTAACTTTGTTTTTAATCTAGCTATGTCATAATCCATTCATGGAAAACAGGCATTTTCCTACAGCTTCATATACTACTTAACTTTTTTCTTTGCACTAAAAATCACTAAAGGTGTGAGCCTGGTAGGTATTTCAGAAGACTCATTTACCACCACCACACACACACACACACACACACACACACCACTTTTAATAAGGTGCTTTCCCCCACTAATAATGTGTTAGTTGATTGCAATTTGCAGAAGGCAAGGAAGTGGCAATCTTTAAGTCAACACAGCCTAATTTTTCCCCACATGTATGGGTAAACTTGCTCTGTTCAGTCAGCACCAAGCTTCCAGAAGACAGTATCAAAAGCAGAAGATAGACGAGTTACGTTTTCCAAGAGCCACTGAATTATAACTTACTTCCAATCATGTGGGGCCCGTTATACAATGAAGCAGCATAAAATTGGACCAGGCCACTAATACTTCAACCTTTGGCCTAATCCAGCTCTCCTGCAGTTTTCCTAGAAGCTTATTGTAGATTCAGTGAAATTAGCATGAATATTCACTGGTAGACAAAATCATCTCTCTTGCTTTTGTAAATATTAACCCCTTGGCTGTATTTAGCTTGGCACATTTAAAAATAACTTACAGAACATCGTAAGACCTTTACATACATACAGGTAAGAAACATGTTTTATCACTACTCTAACCTATAGCAAAGCAAGCTCTGCTACTGTGTTTGGTTTTTGTCTTTGGTTTTGGGGTGGTTTTTTTTTCCTCCAAATAAAGGAAGTAACTTGACCTGCTTTTTCAAAACTTTCTCTAAGGAAAAGCTGCACTTTATTCTGAGTAAGGAAAAGTTGCACTTTTATTCTGAGTAAGGAAAGGTTTTAATATCAGAATAAGAACAATCAAACAACAAATTTATTCGCATCTTGAGATAACATCCACAACTTAGACAAGGAGCATGTAATACCTTACTAGCTCTGACCCCTTCTAATAAGCTATTGGGATGTTTGTAACCTGTGGAATTAATACTTCTCATTAATATTTCTGATTAATTTGGACTGCATTCTAACCTTCCAGAAAAACATATTCAGTTTTGTGCTTGGTTCTTTGTTTTGCTTTGGGTTTTTTGCAGATCAGCAGTGGTTTTTGGTGTCTTTTGCTGTTGTTGCTGTTTTGTTTTGTTATTTTTTAAACTGGCAAGTTCACATTTACCTTACAGAGCCAAATATTCAGGACCTTGATCTGTAAGCTGCAGTCATATTCCAGGTTTCCTTCTCCAAAGTAAGAACACCCCTATACTTGAACTTGAATTATTAGTTGGGGAAATGTAACACTGATTTTTCCATTATGGAAAATAACACCACAAAAAAACCCCACATTACAAGTACACAGAAGAGTTAAGAAAAACTTGTCTCCACTGTGAAACAAACACTATTTTAACAACTGACTTGCATCATTTCTGTGTCCTTTTTCATCTGAGTATAAATACAGCCATTAAGATTGACAATAAGATCAAGTCTACATTTTTTACTTCTAGCCAGCAATCCAAAGATGACAATTTAGGCCCTATTTATTCTTCCTTGTTCTCTCAGATTCTTGAATGCAATCTCTTGACAGTGAATTCATACTTACTGTTCGAAGGTCTCCAATGCGCTTTTCAAGTAGCATGGGCAGACCTTCTGGGAGGGCAGGCACCTGCTTGGGCGTCATGACCTGAGAGGTGTAGGTTGCCTGAGTGACATTTCCATTTTCTCCTGACAGCTCAGATACTGGGCTGCCATCAGAAGTGCCATCAAGCAACTTGTCAAAGTCAAAGTCTCCCAGCATCTCCAGGGCACTTTCAGTTTCTTGCAGGAGCTCATGCTCATTTGTGCTACCAAAAATGGAGAGGACAGGATCATTGATCCTAAGATTCAAGTCAGA
The DNA here is from genome assembly GCA_024336885.1 of Actenoides hombroni. Lineage (NCBI taxonomy): Eukaryota > Metazoa > Chordata > Aves > Coraciiformes > Alcedinidae > Actenoides > Actenoides hombroni. The sequence goes on along the minus strand of WUAM01000173.1, from coordinate 2,002,912 downwards.
AATATCATTTCCTGCACTGAGAGAGGAGGAAGGAATTTTACTAGGGGTAGAGGTTGCAACAGTCAATGGAGGTTTTGGACTAGATTCCTTCTTCCTCATGGCTTCCTTCTCCTTTTGAAATTTACGGATCATGGCAGCCAGAGAGAGTGAGTCTTTATACAGTTTCTTTTTCTTCTTTTCAGACTTGTGTGAATTTAAGGCCATTACTCTGTGGAGGAAAGAAATCTTTCATTAGAATACATGTGACTTTTGAGGTGCTACTAGCCTTCCACAAAAATGTGGGAATTTAGTACAATTAAAAATGATCAGATGGAAGACATAAGTACTTTGTTCTTGCATCCTCAGACTATCCTATCAACTTCCATAAAAACTTTGCTGTCATATGATTTCATGCTCTCCAACAGATTTTTTTGGTATGTTTTGTCCACATTAAAGCAAACATTTACCTTTAACTTCTCCACTGAATTATGGAGCAGTTGTCACAGTTGTTAAACTCATGGTTGATCTGTGCTACTAAAATACACTTGCTTCTCAGACTCCTGAACGGTGGCAGGTTACTTTAAGTGTAGGCACGCCATATACATTAAAAAAATATTTCTTGCTAAGAATTTTTACAAGCAACCTTAAAGTCTATATACTAAACCGAGCATTTTCCACCAGTTCACCATCTTGATGAAACATACTACCAATAACATTTCAACACCCTGAATATTCATAATACAACAACTTCCACTCACTGACAATTTTCTCGATATCAATTAAAAAACCCACCAACTTAAGACTTCTGTGCTAGCCTCAGAACTCAGGAAAGTATGCACAAAGTTAGTATGAAACATGCAGAATAATTAAGCTATGTTTATACTTTTCTACATTAGAAGCTAAGGGATAGGAAGAAAATTAGTTTTCATTAGGAAAAAGTGCCATAAAAGACTTTCAGTAGAACAGTGATGGATAATGCTATTCATAGACTCAAAAGCTCTTTTCTACAGTTTGTCTTTCCTCATTTTATTACTCCTTGTTCTAAATTTTGGGGGACAAAATTAGATTGTAGGACTTATTTATACAAAACCCCACACAGATTCCAAAGCCAGAATCTATTAGCTATTAATTATTGGTTTAAAATACAGTATTTTCAACACCTGTGACAATCTTGACAGCACCCAATCTTGAAACTAAACTTCACATACAGTTCAAGGGTTCCTCAAGAAAGAAACCTACCCCAACTGCTTCGGAACTTTCATTTTCCGAGGTTTCTTCTCCTTTTCCGTCCCTTCATCTTTCCGCTTGCGCTTCTTCATTCCACGATCTTCACTTTCTTTTAACTTTGCTATCTAATAAAGAGATCAAATGAAGCATAACAATTCTTTCACCCTAAAGGACTTTTACAGCAAGAAACATTTAGTTTTCCTTACACTTTCCAATACCGAGCCAGGAAAAATACCTCAATGTGCATAAAGACCAACAGTACCACTGGATTCCTAGCAACAATTGCAGTTACTGACAAGTTTCAATCAAGTTTCAGTGACTGAATTTCAATCATTACTCATTTTTAAGCAGTTCCTGAATTCACAGTTTTCAATAAGAAAAATACTTTAAGGCCCACCCCTTATGAGCAACAGCCACCTTGGAAGAGTGAATCCCCCCCCCCTCCTTTTGCTACCAGTTTCATTGAAGTTACATAGTATGGAATATCTTTTTGGCCAGTATTAGCAGTTTCCCCTCCCAAGTTCCTGCTGATCCCTAGCTTAGCTGTCACAGTACAGGAAAGGGAAAAAGCAAGCATTTACACTGTGCAAACATTATTCAGCAACAGACAAAACTCTGGTGTGTTATCAACACTACTTTAGTCAGAAATCCAAAGCACAGTGCTGTAAAGGCTGCTATGAAGAAAGTTAACTCCATCCCAGTCAGATCCAATACAAGAACCTTAAAATTAAGTTAAAGAATTGCAGAGCAGGAAAGGGCATCAGAAAGCAGGAAAAATCTTGGAATAACATGGAATTTCTAAACACCATATGCAAGCAATTATGTTTGAATTGATCACAACTTGTCAAAGTACATAAACCAGCATGCTGTTTGGGAAAGACTGTATTTATATTTTTTAATATAGCTATTCTTATGTGCCAAGTTTGGTTTTTTTTAAAGCAGATTTTGTTTCAAGTGTTGCTCTGAATATTAGGAACAATTTCATATCATGCAAGCCTTGTGCTAAATCATAAAAGCAGTGCTGGGTAAATTAAGTTCTTATGTCATGTGATTCCTATAAAGCTACAGAATTATCTGTCACTTCAAGATAGTTGGACATAACTTGTTAGCCCTTCTAAACAAATGATTAGTCTTACAAGACTGGACAGTCTGCAGACATAGAGAGTTATTTCCTGACTGCTCATATATAAAACAGAAAATGCAAAAAACAATGCAGTGCATCTTTCTGCTTTCAGCCTCTTCATCTGAGCCATTCTAAGCATATCAGCTATTTCCCAATGTCCAACTAGCTACGCATTCTGTACAAAAATCATAATTAAGATCACTCACTTTAGGTGGCCTATGCTTTTTGTCTTCTGCAAAGTCTTCATCCTCTGAGTCAGATGCCTGGCGGAACTGCAGTGTACCAGTGTTGATATAAAACCCTCCATATTTGGTTGTCAGGGATGCAGGAACTAATTCATCATACTGGACAGGAAAAAGAAGATGAGTTTATCAGCATTTCTTAATAAAATTAATATGTATTTCATTTACCAGTCCCTACACATGAAAAATTATATACAAGTACACAGTACAGCTTGCTAGAATAGAAACGATAGTAAGGCTATTGAAAAATTACTGGCCAAGGTACAGCACATTAATATCACAGTAATTTTTCTACTTTCAAAACAATTCCTTTTTTTTTTTTTTTTAAAGAAAAGGGAGAATTACAGTGTATGAAGTACTACTTTCTGAAGGAAATGAGGATGAGCACAGAGGCATTCACCCACTCCCAAGTCAGGGGGAAGGGAAAGACCAAAGTCTTTTGCACTCCCCCCCTTCTGTCTCTGAAAGCATGTTACATTATGCTAGACATTAAATCTCAAGACAGCTGGACTATATGAGCAATGATACACCAGCTGCCTACAACCAACTTCACTTGATTGTTTGCTGGTTGTTTTTGTCCAGGAATTAGGCAGTTGCATAATGAATTACTTGTTTTCATCAACGATGCCTTACAGGCATACCAGCAACACCACTGGTTGAAAACAAACTATGTTAAAAAAAAAATTGCTTCTATTGAATACCTTGACTTTTATGAGACGATGTGAAGTTCTAATTACCTTTTGTTAGTTGTATACTTTTATCACAGACCCTTTAAGTTACCTGTAAGTGCTATAATTATTTACAGAACCTATTTCTTCCATGCTTTCTAAAGAGATTACAGTCTGAACAATCAATATATTGCAGTGGAAGAAGCCTAAACCATATCAGATTTTTACAGATTTGGATTTTATATCCAGGAAATAAGACTGAAGATAGTGGAGACACTCTTGTAAATTATTAAAAACTTCTCAGATTATATGCTTTGTTTCATTAAGACTGCATTAATACAAATCTCTGTAGTGCCCTTGACACGTTTGGATATTCCAACACATGCTACATTTAGTACCAACTCTAACCACAGTGCCCTGCTCAAAAACCTACTTCTCTTGCAAAGTTCTCTGAAATTTTCTTTTGTTAAGAATGCCAGCCCAGACATAACAAACTTAGCCACGGTATGCGTTGTTTCTAATTTTAGGTGTTGAATATGACATTGCCCCTTACTCAAATACCACAATGCCAGAACTTGCTTTCATTGAAAGTCAGATGTACTCTCATTCTAGCAGTTTTAAAATCATAAAACAGTTTAAAATGAAGTGCGTACAAAAGTTTGAAAAAGCATGAAAGAATGAAGAAATTTCCAAGTTAAATGAATGAAGGAAGCTCCAAGTTAAAATTGCAAAGCACCATCTCAAGAACATTGAAATCTAAAGACGTAGGAAAGGTGTTCTATATTAAGTATAGTGGAAGACAACATTAATTCCATTATTTCAAGACCAGCAGCCTCCTGGGAATGACATTCTTCCCCAAGTATTACCAGAACACCGTTCATCCTTAGGAAATAATCCTGTAAAGAGCAAACTCTCAAAAAGGCTAGGAGGATGAACATATTCATTCTAGCTCTGTGCGTTAAGAATCAACAAAGCAAGTCATGGAAGTGTTTGCAAGAGAACCAAAGGAGGGTTGGTTTGACAATGCCATTCTCACTACACAGAAAGACAGCACTGTCCTGAACTACTCCAAATTCAAACTACTGGTCTTAGTTTTCAAATACAGACATTGTAAGATGGTGCACTTAATAGAAGCTACAGCCTGTCTGGAAACATAAAACCAGAATGCTTGAGACACCTACTTGCCAACAAAGATAAGAAGGAAGCATTTACAGGACCTACGTGGTGTTAACAAAACTACAAGACACAGTCACAGTGCAATGACTAAATCAATTTCTGCCTTACTTCTTCAAGAAAGGATAGGATTTTTATACACCTCTGGTATGCACTCTGTCAGAGGAAAAAGTCGATTAAGTTACAGCTGCAAGCAAAAAAAATATTTGGTAGCACAGCCAAATGATCAAGAATTAAGATACTTGAAAAGGAAACATTTGTTTTGAAGTCTGAACCAGCAAGCCTTCCCACCATATATCTGTTAATTAACAGAATTCAACAGGCTGAATAAATAAGTAGGTAGGTTTAACTGCTACAACATTAACTGAAGACTTGAGATCATGAAGGGAATACTCAGCACAATGTGGAGCATCAGCTACCAGCTTGTTTCATTTCCCCCAGCATGCCATGCAAAATATATTGAAGTTTAAATGGTTTAAGAACAAAAAAGTCTGGGCTACTAAAACCATTAAGACAGGAAGAAGAGTTATCCAGAAGAGGCAAACAGTGAATATGCACATCAGTAAGGAAGCTGGTGAGAGCCTGAACTGGAAACCTGTGTGGATTTGATCTGAATAAGTAGTTAGACACTTCCATGAGTCACCACCTTTTATCTGCCTGGAATGGAAGGCTTAACAAGCAGTACAGAAAGGGAAAGGAAAAGTGGTGACAGGATCTATAAAATACTCTAAGATCATATGAAAGACTAGTGCACAAGAAAGCAGGAGAATCTATTAATTGGACAAAAAGAAAGCAAAGTGGCTTAGTTGTGGACTTGCCATTCATCCTAAGAGACCAGGACAATCATGCAAAGTAGGTGGTGCAAAGTAAACTTGAGAATTTCAGAAACCTTACATTTTTCCACAGCTTTCAGAATGAGCTTCATTACACACAAGGAAGATGAAAGGGGAAGAAAATAAATTATTATCCACAGTACTTAGAGCAGCCATTTCCCTTTTGAGCTGACAGGGTGTGAACTGAATTGGTGAGGTTGAGGCAGTACAGGATCAAAACAGAAGAATACAGTAGTTGCCAAGTTTGAAGGAGAAAGCACGCTGTCAAAGCTGGGACCATTATCATAAAAATTGAAGAACAAGCAAAGGGAAACACAGTAAAGACTTGGCTGCAGAGCTGTAAAGGAAGGCCTGGGGAACACACAAGAAAAAGTAAGGATTAAAGACAGTCCACAAATGAGGAAGCCATGAATCACAGCAGATGATTAGAATGATCAACATGCTATGTGGCACAGATCCACGGGAACAAGGCAACCAGAAAGGCAGAATTCATTCAATATACAGATGAACAAGCTATCCCGTAATAGTCATCAGGCAAACAAGGTCAGCAAGATTTGGATGTGCAACTTAGCAGTTGAGGTTTCAACAGCTTCTGCTGAGGACTACAAATTTAGTCAAGACTTTTGAAAACTTCTTTGACATTCAGCTGTCCTTAACCTCAGAGAGTTTACTTTTCCCTACCAAAATTTGGTTTGTCCTCTGCCTGCTGAATAAGGTAAAACTTATAACTCAATGTTTCATTTTATTTTCAACTTACCTAAAACTAGGGCCTGCAAGCCACAATGTACCTAGTACCCTCTCCTTTGAGGTTACCTATTTTCTAGTGCCCTAGTTGAACAGAAAATTTTAATATGCTTGTGTAACATTGACAACAGCTAGAATAAACTTCATTTTAAAGGTTCTTCGGGACTCTTAAAGGGAACATGGCTTTTGCAGCTTCTAAATCTTCTGACAAATTGGTTTCAAGACTTTTGCTTTGCACTAGCTTTTTCTGTGTATGACATTGCAGAAGTGATCCTATATCGGAAAATAGTTTAAACCCTTTACAGTGTTCTACTCTTCCTTATATATTCCAAAATTGAGAATTAAAATTGTCAGACAGGACTTCACATATGATTGAATTTGGTGAACATGGATTTGTCCCAGCATTCTGCAGGTAACAAAAGACTGATATATGATCTGATGGACTAAAAGCGGATGACTACGCACACTACTTTTAATTATTGCCCTTGAGCTACATCGTTATGCTTCCAGTGCCATTAATCCATTTAAATGTTTAGGTGTGAAGGGGAATTCAGTGCTTTTTAAAAAATAAGTTAACCATTTTCAACTTCATTGTTATATCAAAAATCAGTGAAATTTTAGCTCTGAAATCTAGACCAACAGTACTTAGCAGTATCTCACATTAATATTGTCTATTCTCGTGTTCAGATATTTTCACCATGATCCTCAGATATTCTGATGGGATCCTCATCATTCATGTCCCTTCCAGATAACATCATGTACTATAAAAGTACACATGTGAAAGGCTTTTTAAAACTTCTGTATTAAGTCCTGAAAATGAGATTTGCTGCAAACATGACCAAGTGCTTTAAGAAATGTAACCTGTATGTTATTTGTTGCGAAATTTGTATTATTTAGGTAACACATAAGCAGGGATCATTTTTATTCCCTGTTGAGTTTATTTTTGAAATGGTTCTAACCAGCATGGGGGAAAGCCATTTATTTTTGATCATTAGCACACTGAATAAAGTGAAACTGCTGAAGTTATGTTAAATATGATTGCTTCTGTCAAATGGACTAAATATCCATCTAGCTCATTACATATTTCAAGATACTTCAAACAGTTATCAATATCTATGCTTCTTGAAGACATAAACAACTGAAATGCACTCTCTGGTTTTGTTATCCTTTAAGGATAAATTTCAAACAAAACCCCAGCCGTATCTTTCCAAAAACCAGCATAATAGAATACACAAGGAAATCCTGAACAATGTTAAGGGGAAACAATACATTGCTTTTCTAATCCAAGAAGACATCAGAAGGCAAGAAGGAGCTTTCCCATGGTAAAGAAGGTTCCTTTTCCAAAATAGATAGGCAAGTTTTGGTTTAGTTTTCTTGTGGGTGGTGGTCACTGTTTGGGTTTTTTTGTTGTGTTTTTTGTGTGTGTTTTTTGTTTGTTTTGTGGGGTTTTTGTGGTTTTTTTGTTTGTTTTTGCTTTTTTTTTGGTTAGTGTTGTTTTTTCTGGTGTGAGGTGGTTGGTTTCTTGCTTTTTTTTGTTTGTTGTTGTTTTGTTTTGGATTTGTGTGTGTGTGTTGTTTTTGTTTGCTTGTTTGTTTTTTTACCCTGGGGCAAAGGACAGCTGGCAAAGCACAACAGGAAAAAAAGTGTAACGGACTATTAAAGATATACTACCTGACTCAGGGTAGTCTAGGCCCTAGCCTAGATAGTCTCCTAGGAGAATCCGTTTAGCTGTCAGGATATTGTAATCTGTCACCCTATCAGAGCACTTTGAGAAAAGAACTAATACTGCCCTTTTTTGTTCTCACCACAACCACCACTTTTTATACCCTTCCACCAGTTACCAGAGTCAGGCTGTTAGCCTTGCAACAAGACATTATCACCTTGAAAATATTTCAGCTTGAATTATAAAATGTGTGACCTCTCATGTGACGACCTTTATCTGTTCAACTCAATTCTGTCAGAGATTGAGCTCTGATCCACACTGCAAATATAGTTCAGTGTTTTTATTACAAATAAATATGCAGTGTATTACTTAATCTCTCCAACTTTCACGTCACAGAACTGCTAGAAAATTACGTAGAAAAAAAAGTAATGCTTTGTTTTTCCGTTCATTTAACATTAAGAGTAGACTTACCACATATAACACTTAAGACAAACACTTTTATCAAAGATATGTTACTTTGGCATGTTATAAACACCCTTTATATTATATTAATAATTGTATTATTTGCATTTTTTTGAAAACACTTAAGTTCCTTGTGCTGCATAACTAAATTCACCTACTTATGAAGAACAGTTGATCCTAGGCTATGATCTGCCCGTATAGTAGATCAGATTACTCTGAAAAGTGATTCTGTGCTTTTAAAAAAAAATTAGCAAAAAGCGAGAAGTTGCTACATCTATTATTATTTCTTAACTACTTCTTACTCCTACGTTCTTGATGTACACAAATTTAAACAATGGTACTACAAAGGCCAGATGTAAGCCTCAGGTTTTTTCAAGTACCTATGCATATGCTTAGTTTTCAGTTTTCCAGTTGTCCCACTGAGGTCATTAAATACAGTCTTGAAATACCTGGTTGAAACCTAAGCCAGAACACAAGATTAAAAAAAATTTATGAAATTACTTCTTCCCCCCCAAAAAAGGATATTATATTTTGCAGAAAGAGCAAGAGAATATTACAGCTGCTTTAACAAACATCAGACTTCTTCTGAAAATCCAACTACCTTTGCCCTCCTAGCCATAATGGTTCTCTTGTACTAGAAGACTGGTGGGTATATAGTTTAAACATGTTGGTTCTGCATTAAGCAGAACAGTATCTGCTTTGTTTGGTCCTCCACTTTACACCTTTATTTATCTTGGGGGGAGAAGGGATAAAAAGCAAATAATCTCCTAATTGAAATTCGCCCTTGTATTCACTCAACTGCATATGATGTGTTAGGTGCCAACCAGTAGATCTACCCTGAAGACATCTGGGAAGCATGGAAGACATCTTATATTAAAGGTGATATGGTGCACTCAGCTAAGTAAGCACTATTCCCCAACCACAAAACTCCCAAGACTGGGCAAAGGGAAAATGAACAAGGAAGACAGAAGCAGTAATAAAAACATACAAATCTATAGCAAACAAACAGCTAAGTCAATAACTTAAACCCCCAAACAATGCACCCTCACATAAGCAGTGTGCATGAGGTTTGTGACAGAAGTCTAGAAAGGCAGCTTTTTCCACATAAATTTAACGCTGTTGCATTTTTTTCATCTCAAGCCAACGTGAAGGTATGCTTGTTCTGTTTAACAATGGATCCTACACAGCATTTTTCTGTACATGCCTCTAACATTGGTGAGTTGATACATTTTTTTCCCATTTGTTTTGGGGTGTTTGTTGTTATTTTCGGTTTTCTTTAGCTTTCAGGTTTGGGTTTTTTGTTTGTTTTCGTTTAAGAGGCATTTATCTTTTTTCAAGCAACAACACTGCTCTCCATAGCTATGGATAAAACAAGCTCCTTTGAGTAGGAAGGATAACAACATCAAATTGACCTAAAACACCTGCCCCAGAACCCCACAAAAAAAAAAAGGTAAAAATTACCATCAGCGTGCTGAACTCTGTCAATTCCCCAAGTATATACCATTCCCACTGGGAAAAAACATCTCAGCTATTCCAGAGTCTTCGGCAAAATGCTCTTACTGGTAATTTATCAGCTTTAAGATTTAGATCACAACAGCAGGAACTCTTGAGGGGAATCCATGATGGGAAAGAAAAGGATATTAAATCTATCCCACTTTTAATAATCTTGGAGATTACAAGATGAAGTACCAAATTTATCCTGAAAATGTATGAAAATCATGTATCAACAGTTTCTGCAAAGGCTATAAAAATTATGGAAAGTATTTGATGAAACCCAGATAGAAAAAGAGCAACTTTTTAACCCATGTGTTCAGTATTACTAAAATCAGGATACAATCCTCAAAAAGCCATCTTTTAGAAGGGTCTGAGCTCTTAAGGCAAAATGTAGCTAAAGTTGAAGCACATGATTTGGAGAAACTTCTGCATGTATAAGAAACAATTGGTAAGCTGGTTTTCTCTACCCAGCATCCCAGGACTCTTACATCAGTGTTCAGAAGGCTGCTGAGGAACCATGACTACAGTAGACTGGGTTAAATATTGACATACAGTTGTGTCCAAAGTACTGAACCGCACGTTTCCCGCTGCTCTTGGCATTCATGCTTAGCTTCAGTTCCTGTCAGTGTGGCTATCTGGTATTGCTGCTTTAAAAGGCAGCTTGCACTGCTTACAGATTTCTTAGTGGATGGTTCTTCCCCTGCACTCCTCTACCCAACAGGAGGGAAGGTTTTAGCTGGTCTTTGTTTTGTATCTGCAAGTCTTATTACCACTAAGAGAAAATTGCATACTTTTTCACTATGTAATATTACTTCAGATCCCTGTTCCATATTACATAGCAGAAAGTTCAGAGAGCATGATATTCCCCCCAGGATCTCCATCTATATAAAGCTTACATTGTCAGGAATGTCTTCAACCAACCAAATACTCCAAGGAGTCCAGTCAAATCAGGCTGATACGCATGTGTGTGATACAGGAAGAATAGAGGGGAAGCAGAAATCTACAGGAGTACCATTCCACAAAGAATGTAGCTTGGGGCACTTGATACTATAGCAAAACCTTTTTTCAACATCAAAGCAGCAGAAGCACTAAGGAGGGACAGCTTTCTTTGCAGGTTATGAACATTTTATGTATTACTACCATAAAGTTCCACTAAGATAAGCAAAGATTAGCACTTGCCATCAGACTACACAGCAGTTAGAAATAAGATAGTCTTGATTTATGTTTTTTTCCTGGAATGAAGAGTTCAGAACCACTGACTACTGTCAAAATGCTCCAACCAAAAAGAGCCCTGTACAGACTGAAGCACAGATTCCCCCTTGCCTCTAAGTGCATTCACAGAAAAGCCACTTCTTTGAAACAAGACCAGCTAAAAGTTTTCCAAGGAGGCCAGCAAAGTAAAAAACTGAACAGCTTATATACCAGATACATCCAAAGCAAACAGCAATCTGTAGCTATGTACTTACTCCTACAAGACAAGACAAGTCTTAAGAAAGATGGGAAGTAGGAATTGACCGTGTCACTTAGGGCAATATAATATATAACCAAACCCTTTCTCCAGTACTTTTCATTAGTTGGCTTCATGTCAGAGTTCACTGAATTGCTCTTCAGGAGTTCTTACCTTGCTGTGTTCAGTAGCTGCAAGGCTTTTGATGGTTTTAATGCAGCCATGCTGCTGAAGTCTCTACTATGCTGTAGGAAAGTACTGATTCTTTTCAGAGTAAACAATGAAAGCAAATCTGTAAGAGTTTCATGCACAGTCTTCATTTTCTCAGTAGGTAAACAATGACAATCTAGCCTACTAAGCAGCCCAAGATTTACACTATTGCATTACATCAGGTACCAGTGCCCTTTGAGGAGTCTGACAGGAAAAATCTCTTCACTTAGGACAAACTCCCTTCTATCAGCACTTTCCAAGAATCTTCCTCCAAAAAAAGCACGTCCTGTACCTGTCTGTACTCCGCCCCATTAAATTCTATTACCTGGGAATCATGCCATTAGCAGATTCCCTGTACCTGTTACATATGCTATTTATTATATATTTATCTTTGTTACATGTACAATTTTTTTTTATTGCAAACGGATCCAAAGGAAGCAGAATTCTTTAACTCAATTATAATGCCTACTCCAAACAAGCTTATGAGTTTTATTGGTTTGATTTCTTGAATAACATTTGATGGCATTACCTCAAAACCTGTTTTAGAAGTAAAATATCTCTAAAGCTATGGAATAAATATGTTTCAATGCCAAAGAGCTCGGTACTTCTTTCACATCTGTGACAAGGACTAAAATTCTAAGGAAGCTTTCAATTATTTTTTTCTGAGATACAGAGGAAGACAACAAGAGGCCAATCCTGGAGAATTCAAGGGCACTCACATTCACTTTTCAAGTGTTTGTGCCTAAAATATTATAGCTTTTATGTTTAATAAAGTATATATTCCAAAAGGAAGTAAATCCAGGCTGGGCTCACTTCTACCATTTCTCAGGGTACATGGTGATTTAATAGCTGGCCACAGAGAAGATGAAAAAGCCAGACACAGATTTTCTTTCTGAAGGGTTCCCATTCGCATGCAAGATGGAATGAGAGGTTTTGTTGAATTTAAGTCCTACGTTACAAGACCCTTAAGTTCTGCAGCAGCAACTTAAACTGCAGCTGGCACACAATGCTTCCCCTCCCCCCCCCCCCCTTCTTTTCTATATAGAAATGGGTATGAAAGCAAAACAGAGATGGCCTCTCAGTAGTCTGTGTTTGTAATGCAGACACAAGGCATAATGATTTGTTCAGGAGAGCAATCTTTAGAGAATACAGCATTCTCCCTAGTAGCTTCAACAGCTACCACATGATGCAATCATCTGGTCTTCTAACAACTGCCTTTTGTATGTACTTGCAAGGAGTCTGGCAAGAGATAGGAAAAGTAAATATTCCTAGAAATTTAACAGATCTGCTGCTGCTAACAGCAGCAGCACTGGAAGGAGGCACAGTATAAGAAGTACTAGTACACCAGTGTTTGTTCAACCCTGCTAGACTCACGTACATCTTTGAGAGAGATCTGTACTGCGAGTATAAAAGTTACCCATATCGCCTATCAGATCTGTGATAGATCACAATATACCCAGAAAAACCAACAAAAAAAGCAAACAAACAAAACCCCAACAAACCCAAACCCCAAGATACAACTTGGATCCTATATCATAAAATTTCAGAACCAAGGACGGTTAACGTAAGCAACAGTGAGAAATCAGATAAGCACACAGGCTCAAGTGGTTTCCCAGCAGGAGTGAAGCACATATGTTTACTGAGCTGAAGATCAGAATCTGGCCTTTAGAAAGGACATATCAAGGCTTAGGCCTCAAAACTGTTCCTGCAGCACAGCCAAAAGTTAAGGCATAATTGAACAGTTTAATATTGGCAAGTTCAACTAAAATTTTGAAGTAGACCAATACAAAGGACTAATTAATACAAACTACAATAAGCACCTACAGCACACTCACTTTTCACACAACTTGTTCACATGCCTTCAGACTTACTTCAAAAACTAACAATAGACACAGCTGAGCTTAGCCTGCTTTCCTCTGTGGTGAACAGCTGAACTTCTTTTGCTCAAGGTATCAATTCTGCAATATGCCTTCTGTGCACCTCACACAGTTATTTAGAGAGATATTCGCTGCAACATCTATGTGCTAGAAACCTCAGTGTTGACAGAAGCTCTTCATAGAGTTTCATAATTTCTAAGATCTACTACCACATTTAAATGGAGGCTTGACATAATGTACGTTAGGCAATGCACTTCACTTCTGTGCTTTTCTTACTCTTTTCTCAACACCTTTTCATTATTTTTCCTTTCTGAAGGCTGGCTAAAGCGTCAGGTTTTTTAATTTAGTTTTACATGTACACCTACCTCTTCCTAGCATCCAATCAGTGAACATTATACAAGGTCTCCAAGCTATTTTTATGAGCTTCTTCCTCATTCTCATAATTTCATATATCACCTCTAAGATATCTTCAAGTGTCCTCTTATAAACCTCCTGATACTGTCTGCACCTAACAAATACCTTACTCTTTTACCTCAAGATGTGGTTTCATTTCTGAAAAATATTCGGACAAAATAAGCTGCAATATCCTCCTGTTTAACCAAGCTGGTTTATCTTAAATTTTTCACATACTCAGTGAATGTTCAGAATAACCATCCTATTCTTACCATTTTTAAGAGCAGAACAGCTTCCTGATCCAATGCAGGAACTCTAACACCATTAATCAACTAACCATCCAGACAGCTAGTATAAAAAACTAAACAGAGCCAGTGTGATTTCAGTCCACATTAAATGAATTGCATAAATAAAAATAATTTAATTCTAAATATGAAAAATGATGTGACAGAGCAATAGCTTTCTTAATTCTTGCAGCGAATAATAATACCCGAATCAGACTACAAATACAGCCATTGGTTTGATTCCCAAAGCAGCGTGCCCTTTGGATCAATACCGGTTACACAGGGGCACAAAGGATTTTCCCTTACCTTTCATTATTGAAAAAATAAAGCATTTTCTTATTTCTTCTTGCTGCTCTGGTAAGGCTTACTCACCGCTTCCGAATTATCGATGAAAGGGTCGGTTTCATCATAACCATATCCTATATCGATGAGATCCTGCAGGCGATCCTTCCGATGCTTGTGGGGCTTTCCACCCTGCAAACAAAGCAAGCACTGGATCATTTGGGAAACGAGGAAGCAATCTACTAAACTTGGGGCATTGAAGGGATGATCATTCAGGGAACTGGCAGTTTTGCTTTCTTGCACGCTTTCTCTTAAGATGGTCTAGATGACTAAAGAAAACTTTTGCACAGGAATGATTTCTGGCAAATACACTTTTACTATAGCCTCACCGGACTCATCCCCAGCCACCTAGCCTCTGCATGACAGAGATCTTCCTAACACTCCCTATTTCCAGATGTTTCACTGGCCTGTGGTTTTAAAACACTGCGATAGGAACATCACCGATGCAAAGACTGGGAAAATTTAGAAAGTGTTACTTTTTTCCTGTACATTAGAGTAATTACAAAGGCAAATATTGATAGCCTAACATTCAGTAAAGTGTTTTCCCACAAAAGATGGATTGCTTCTTTACAGAAAAGTAAAGTCTAAGTCAAAAGAGAAAAATATTGATCTGGTACTTGCAGATACAGCATCTATGAGCTTTCAAGAAGTTACAGCATTCATATTACATGATTGAAGAAAAACATATTAAGATAAATTCCTTCAAAATTCAAGAGCCATCACCTCAGTTGATAGAACTGGACATGAAGTGGTTATTTGAGTAACTTAAAGCTAGAATCTGCATCACAGACTGTGGGCTCATTTAGCTCCAGGAGCTAGTAAACTTCATTTTAACCTGTAAGTACTTTTCTCATGTGAAAGTTTTATTGTTAAATCAAGTAAAAACTCACACCCAGCTAAAACATTCAGGGAATCTAAACTTACAGTTATACAAATAGTAATCTGCTTAGGATATAAGGCCCAGTTTCCCAACTTCCATATATTGTCAAAACTGTCAATACAAAACTCTTAAAAGATAAAATTCTTCAGAATGCACCACCTTCACTAAAATGGCAACCAGTGCTCTTCCATGAATTCAGGACGACTTGCTCCTGAAGCTTTTCTGACTGTTCTCTACAGTTCTAAGCATGTTTAGAATAAGTATGACTGTTTTTAGTCATGACATGCAAATATCACAACCCACTTGTTACTGTGAGTATGCAGACACTGTTTAAAGGAGGTTTCATAGTTGCTCTTTTATGAAAACTATCTGAACACTTGCATTGTAACAATAGCTACAAACCTGAATTCTTGCAAAATAAGTAAAACATGCACTCTGGTGAACAAATGGGAATCTCTCAAGAATAATAATAATAATTAAAAAAAAGCAATAGTCCTAGGAGAAAAACCTCATGAATGAGTTCCATTTAACTCAGGCTGACAAGCTATATTCCAAGCTAAGTATTCCCAACTGTTCTTATCAGTCCTATCATCCTGTACAGTCACTCATGTGGTAAAACATCTGAATGACTGCATGTTCCTAAAACATTCAGTAGCTTTTTTTCTTTTAAAAAAGGAGAAAAGAGAAGAGGAAAAAAAAAAGAAAAACAAAATCTTAGAAAAAAATCAAGGCAGCTCTTAAGAATTCTGTTTAAACTCCAATGCAAAACTTAATTCTCAAGATTCTGACTGAGGTACCAGCAGGCTGTTTGAAGAATGCTACATAAACTATACCACTACTGGTCTCATTAATGTGTAATGCAATTCATCTCTGTACCACACCTCTTGCTAAGCCCAAGTAGCCATCAACATCCTTGTTTGTGAGTGCAAAATCCTTCTTCAGCAATAGCTATTCTATGATTTCAGTGTACGAGTATTAACTTTCAAAGTTCTCAATATATTCTGACTGCCTGTAATTCATAAAAACATATATGAGATATAGGAAGACAGTATGAAAAAATAAGTATTATAATAGCCAAATGAATAAAAGCAGTATTAATATAGTACCCTATATTCAGACATTAAAATCTCTGAACCACTGCATATATAGTTCAGAGATTTTCCTTCAGGCCTGGTTCTACCCAGTTATGTTTAAGGAAGCATGCTGAATGTCTGTATGATCAAGATGTTAAGGTTGCAAGACCAAAGCAGAAGAACTGAAGGCACTGGGATTGTCTGCATCAGTGTTTGCAATGCAGAAGTTCAGGGAAGTGCTACCATTGAAGCTTCTCACAGTTCCCAAAAGAGTTCCTCTAACCTTTCTGTCCCAGAACATAAGCAGTCATGATGCTAGAGCAAAATAAGATGGTTAGTTCTGTAAGCTGCAAATAGTACTCATTCAAGTATTCAGAAAACTCTGAGTAAGTTCAACAAATTAAATTAAACCTTGAGTTACATGCCACAGTTAAACAACCTTTGCCCAACAGAACTAGAAGGTGGCAAATACAATCTAAATTTTTGAAGAATCTTCCAAGGCCCACAGCAGAGTCTATAAACCAGTAAATATGATCAATATATTGGGCAAGTTAATAGAAGTTAAAACCAGGAGGGCAAGTACATACATTCTACAGCTGAAAATAATTTTGGTAGAAGGAAGCAGTACTTCAAATGCTTTTTAAAAGGTCCAAAAGATCTTTAAAGACAAGAAACTATCATGAGACAAGAGGGAAGGTCCGCTTAAATTAATGTCTGAGTTAAAGCTAGGAATAAGTATTTCATTTTGGCAAATAAAGCAATCAATGAAATCACCAAGGTATGTGTATTCATTCATCTTTAGAAGCAACAGAGTGGCTAACAGTTGGCAGGACCGAAGGTGCTGTGATGACAGAAATTACTGAGGATAGTATGTTAAAGACAACTGGAGAATCACTGAAAGACCTCACAGCTGCTCTGAACTTAGGATGATAAAACATCAATTGAATTCAGGATCAATAAAATCCACACAAAGGAAGTACAACCCAAACAAGAAAAAAACCAGTGTGTTCCCAATTTGTTAGGCTGCTCAGGAAGCACTAGAGTTGTTACACAGGTCTATGACATTTGCTCAACAATCAAGAGTGGTCAAAAAAGGAAAGAATTGGGATTTATCAAAAAAAAAAAAAAAGAAACACAGAACAAAGCCAGAAGTCATCATTATATCACTGATAAATCAGGACATCCTACCATTAATATCCTTTCATTTAAAAAAAGAAATTAGAACAGAAAAAGGGAACAGTAAGCCAACAAGGATGTTTAAAGATAAAAAACACTGCTTCCATACAGTAACAAAATGTTAAGAAACCTTCAGCTGGGGAACAAAAGGGCTGAATTTTGATGATAGCATCAGAATCACATACAGCACGTGGAAGAACAGGAAATATTTCTATTTCTTACAATACAGAAGCTATGAAGCACCAAGTGAACTCATCAGGTTTAGACAAAGTATGTTTGCCCAAGACAATCATCCCAGCATTCAGTGCCATGGAACACAAATTCAGTGAACTCAAAACAATCTGGCAAATTTATATCAGAAAGCTATACAAAGGGTAGTTAAACACTCAGTCTTCAGCTTTGGGAGAAATTAAGCCACAGACTCAGACTTTACAGTAAAGTAGTATCAGTGCACACTTATACTGTTCTACTTTCAAGTATGAGGCTCCACTACTGTCAGGAGAACTATACTACCATCCATTAGATGGACCTTTGTTCTGATGAATAAAAAAAATATCTTACATTATTTACAGTATCATCTGAGATTCAATATCATGATTCAATATCATGTTTTTACAACACAGAGTGTTTGATTTTGTCTAGAGAATAACAGTCATCAAAAGAATGAAAGTGGAAACCATTAAGAACAGCTCTTTATGCTGGTGTTTAAAACATGCACTGCAAAAAAGTCCTGACTAATCAAGAAAACAAATGGTACATTAAGTTCATGCATCTTGTTTTATGAAAATATTTATTCATAGACTTTCTTAGTATCTGCAAAATATGTCCAATAGTGTACTGATTTATCAGCTTATGAGTACAGGAACTTATCTGAAAAGAAGCAAAAGAGTCTTCAAAGACGACTGTTCTTCATACATCCATTTTTTAAGAAGTACTGACACGCACGCTGTGATTAAAAAGACTGAATCCATTTTAAATGGATATATGCAAGTCATACCTAATTAAAGTAGTACTTCCTGCAAATCTGTAAAACACTTCTACTTCTTTCTCATAGAACCAGTGATCACTTTTACACTAAAGTTCTCCCAGAGAGAGAAAAAAAAGTGTGTATCTACTTTATGGAATCCCTGTTCCAGTTTAACCTCAGGAGCAAATGTCTCAACACAAGAATCAGAAGATGTCTGGATGTTGTCAGAACATGAGCAACTGTACAGTGTACAGAGATGCAATTCCTCTGAGCAGGGATGGTAAGTAGAGACTGATGGTTCTCGTACAGGAAGCGAGAAAGGACAAGGAGTATCTAACACAAGACTAATCCCTTGCTACCCTCCACGCTTAGTGGCCCTAACCTAGTAAGTTGTTCTTTATATAGAAGACATTCCCATTCCAGAAATGTTGTGGGGCTGAGGGGCATAAATTATGGCAGCGAATAGGAGAAAGGAAAGAAATCAGAAGTGCAAATAGTAATCAAAATACAAGCGCACCATGAATTTAAAACTGTTGTAGAATAAGTTTTTGTTACTCCTGCTAATAGTATCTGTTAGCCCCTTTTACAACTACTGAACATTGAACTCTAGTTTTGAGAAGTCTAGGAGCACCATGTTTTGTCCATAAATGTACATGTTTAGCCTTGACGTATGTATAAATGTATATGCAAAATTAGGTTGCTTCCAGTACCACTCCCTCCTACATATATTGTTTTACATGCTTTACACTGACTTTCATCTGCTGTAGTTAAGCAGTTTGTTTCAGGACATTATAAATTCCTCAACTTGTCTTAGGGAAATTAAGTTTTCTAGAAAAGTTCAGTTGAAACATTGCTGTCTCCTGTTCATAAAACAATTTAGCATTCAAATGAAAAGCAAACAGTATTCTGGAACTGCCTTCTTGATTCATTGGGTACACTGTGTTCCACCAATCCCTCCAAAAGAAGAAAGTATACTTTTAATTCTGAGGGTTTCTTTTGTTATAAAAGGTTAACATGCCCCTAAATAGTAATTACTTCTACAGAACGTATAGACTCGGCACCCAGAGAAATCTGCCTCCGTCAGAAAAAAATAATCATCCAAATAAATTAGACAAGAAAGATGTTAATTATATTAATAGCAAAAAGATACAAATGACTGCTTGTTTCTTTTATTACTGAGGAGCTCTAGAAGTAATCCAGAATATCAACATGCCTAAGCATGATAATGAGTTTTGATTGCCAGCTCAGAATTAATCACCCA
The DNA here is from genome assembly GCA_024336885.1 of Actenoides hombroni. Classification (NCBI taxonomy): domain Eukaryota; kingdom Metazoa; phylum Chordata; class Aves; order Coraciiformes; family Alcedinidae; genus Actenoides; species Actenoides hombroni. The sequence goes on along the minus strand of WUAM01000173.1, from coordinate 1,983,394 downwards.
ACCCTACCCATATGAATTGTTAAAGACCTGTTTGGGTGTGGTTTTAGTCAACGTTTTCTGATTTCTACTTCCATTTATTCGTGAAAGCCTCTTTATGTTACTACCTAGTGTTGTTCAAGTCATTTATGCTACACTTTCAGGAGGGAGCAGAGTATCTTTAGGCAGCTGGCAGCTACAAGATAAACTCATCAAGCAATGACTTATTATTCAACAATAACCTCCTCTGGAAGCCCTCCAAACTAGTCAGAAATTCATCAAGATACATCAGCATTTAGCCCAAAGAGAAGAGCTGTTCAATAGTGCACAACACCATTACATAAAAATTCTTTCCTCCAGCACACTTTTTATCATGAATATCGACCTGCATCTTTTACTCAGTTGTATTTATATAGGAAGCTTTTCCAAGAATAGCTTCACAAGCTATAACATCCTATAGACAAATCTCTTTAGCAGACTTGTCTAATAAGCTTGCAGCAGTTTCAAGCTGCTTAAATGAAATATAATGAGACAGTCAGCTCTGAAATGTACAGAAGTTATTTGACACTACATTAGTAACCCTATTCATGAAAGAAGCCTGATGTTAACATTTCTACAGCATCACAACTTACCACTATTTAATATTTGTATATTTTAATACAGGTACAGTAACTCACGTATTTTGCCTCAAACTTCTTGGCTAGCATTTCTACTTCATGCCGTTCACGTTGTTCATCATTAAATGGATCTTCTGAGTGAACTGATTTCTTCTGGAAAAAAAAAGCAGAAATTAAACATTCATTCCATAAGAAGCATACAGAGTGCATCTAATAACCTATTAAACGTCAATAAACGATGCTCTGATGACTAAGAATTTATAGTGTGTTCAAATACTTTCTTCTCTAAACATTAGTTTGACTCATTCAATTATCAGTTACTTTTCCTCCAACGAGAACACAGGCAGAAAAGAGAAAGACTCAGATTTATATTCTCCCAAGCATTCCACTACAACCTCAACTGAACACGTAATCCATTTGAGGTTCAAAGAGAAAGAAATCTCTAAATACAACTCCTTTTAACTTCTGCTTCCACTAGTGCCTCTTATTAGTGGTTGGTTTTGTTTGGGCTTTTTTTTTTATATAAGTTATGGTAGAAAAACAGAGCTGCCTTCTTCAAATTAAGAGTTTACATAAAATACAGTAATTCTTGGAAGGGAGGGAAGGTACTAATATGATCAAATATAGTGGAATGAAGTTCCATGTTACGGAATTTTATGGATTAGAAGTAACTTTACTGCACAAGGCCCACTCATCAATAAACAAAGACTTATGGTAGATTAAGACAGAATGAAAAGCAACACTAAGTTCAGAGAAGCAAGATCCTTCCTCCACAGTATGAAAAGCCAATACATTGACAAAACGGTGACCAAATAAAGACAAACTAGCTCAGTAGCATCAAGACCAAATGAATGAGGTAAGCTGAGCAAAATTGCAAACACCCCATAATTTTCTTTTTTCTCTAAGTACTCAGTATAGAAAATATAACTCATGTTATATATATACACACACATAAGTTTAAGTTACATACTTATTTCATTCAGGCATAATTACATAGAAAAAATCCTGCTCAGTTCATGCAACACCATTTTCTCTATTTTCACCTGAGAAAATCTACATGACATCTTCTGCCAGGAATATTTATTTTTTTTTTTAATTATGAAATGAGACAATGTTGAGGCCAGTGGTTAAGCAAAACAGAGTACCTGAGTGTTAACTTGCCTCTCTCCACCGAACTCTCAAAGCTGTACCTATCATTTTGATTCGTTAAGCACTGTTGGAGTCTCAAATTCAAACACGTACTAGTTTGAACAGTTCGAGGGCTCTGATGGATGGCTCTTAGACTTTGCAGCAACTTTAAGACATTACTACTCCAGCACCTTTACAGCCAGCTTTATAGAAGCCACCTTGGACTTCCGACTTACCCCCTTTAAGTTTTAAAGCGCCAAGTTTCAACTGCACCAACAAAAAGAAGGAAGTGTACTTTCACTTCTGCCAATTAAGAGACAAATAAACTTTTCAACCACACTAATTTATTACTCACATTCAAAACCTTTACATATTTCCTACCAAAAGATGAACTCCATCAACAACCCTATCAAAGGATCATTAAGGCAAAAAAGCAGGACAAGGACACCAGGAGTTTCTAACAAATGCTCACACTAGCTTCTGATTCAGGCTAGGAATCCAAATTTGAATTAAAAAAAAAAAATTAGTAGTTGCATTAATCTGTCAAATAAGTTTTGGGATTCTCTACCATTTCATTAAGAGACCTATTAAAGCAATGTTTGAAGCTATTCCTGGGTACCAGTCCTTGCCTTTCCAGAACAGCCTGCCTCTGAGGAACCTTTCTTGGTTCCTCTGGTTTCAAACAACACTACAAGATAGAAAGAGAAGCTCCTAACTTTGTACTGTTGAACTTTAATGAGGTTAGAAGGAAGTCGAGCAACTTCTTGTAAGGGATAAGTAGTCAACAATAGCTTTCAGAAAACCCAATCAATCTTCACCCTACAGAACCAGTTTGCATAGCTAAGTTTATATGAACTGTTCGTTTTAAGCTGATGATTACCAGAATAACAGATTTGGAAATCTAACACTCTACCAAAACCATTGCATCAACTGCCATCTACTTCCTGCCTACTTGGAAAGAGCAAATACACATTCTTGCAGAAAAGCTGTAGAAGGAAGGCATTTCTTGGTCAAGCTTCCTTTTAACAAGGTAGTTTTCTTTGCTGCATTAACTGTCAGAAATCACCATAGTTATTCTACTCCATAAGTAGGATCAGTTCCCCTTTCATTTTTTTCTATATTAGGACTTTTAACAGGTTACAACAGTAAAAGTCAGTCTTCTGTCATCTTGAGCCTCCTGTGCACTGTGCAAAGCAAATTTTCCTCTTGCATTTGATTTAATTATGAAGGAACCAGCATGCACTGATTTTACTGCTGAATAAAGTGTGTTTCCTCTCTCTTATGCTGATTAATACAAGATTTTAAGTACTCCCTGCCACATCAGAGAAGCTTTCCCAGCTTCTACCATATAGCAAGCAAGAAGTTAAAACTGGCAGGCCAAGTACACATCCACTTTAAAACAAGAATACAAGTCCAGAATCACTGTAAAAAGATCCCAATTTATGACACCATTTTACATAATCAGCTGATTGTTCCCCTCAGTCCAGCAATAGACAGGCCATTATGATCCATTCATTTCAATCTGGACTCTGCAGAAAACTGAAAAAACATACTCCATTTCTTGTAAAGCATTTATCACTTTCTACCTTAAAAGCAGTCTTTCAGCCCTATTGTACCAAAAATCCCCTAAATCAACGCTTCCCCCCAGAGGACATAGAATTTGCATCAGAACTACATAAAAAAGCCATTTTTCCCTGATTAGGTGATTAACATATTACCCATCTGCGGGGGGGAGCAGTTAAGGAGCTAGGAATTGCCAAAGGGGAAAGTCAACCTCCACATACTGAACTTCTAAACACTTCACACAATTTTCACCTCCATACAGGAACTGCTCAGAAAGATGGCACCTCACAGAAGTGTGCTGGTGCTCCACCCCTTCGGAGGAGTCACAACTGGCAGTGTTTGTCCACAACAGCTGTAGGGCAGGATGAACGGAAGGAACCTTTCAACTGGCATCAGAAGAGGAATTAAAACCAGTCATTGATTTTTCTGTCCTCCACATTTCAACACGATCCAGTGTGTAGATCCCTCCTACTACAGAACAAAAAGCAAGCAGGCTGCTAAGCACAGTTACTGCATCACCATCCCCTACAAACACTTTGGCTCACAAAACAGAAGCTGAGTTTGTGCTGGATGTAAAAAAATCCAGTGACGATATCACTACTGGCATGTGAGGTTTGCTTTTATCGCCAGAGCTATCACAGCCTTCTCAGGAGTGGTTACTTCCTTGCCTCCTGCCCTTTCCAATAAGGTGTAAGCTCTCTCTAAAACTGTGTATCAGAATTAAAAGGAGCCACAACTATTTAAAGTGCAACTTCACCGGTACCTCAAATCATTAAGAATGAGCAGCTCAAGTGTAACCAGCTTAAGGACACGCGTCTCTCCTTCCTGCTTGAACACTGGGTCCTGTTGATTGGCTAATGCTAGCTGCTGCTTAAAGCTGTCTGCACAAACTTTTCTCCTCAAAAAACAAAGTAGTTCGGGTACCAAGTATTTGAAATCGGAGAAGGGAAAAGACTTCTCTCTTGAGGTTCTTAACAGTTACAAGTGAGGTTATAGTTTCAACAGCTCAACAGCATTAACTCTCATTCATCCCCGCGCTCCTCCCAAGACCGCAGAAACTCATTTCCAAGTCTGCTAATGCTCATTTCACTGCTTCTCAAAGCTTGCGGCAGAGCCGGGCTTTTAACTCTGCGTTCACCTGCGCACAACCTACAGACAATCCGGAGAGCAGACCGGCATACGAGCAGTTTCTTTCCTTCAGCTGCCGGAAAGCCTCCCAGTAAGGGAGGCTGCTGCACTACCGCTCCCCGGGCAAGCAAGTTAAAGCGAGGCAAGCTGGGACGGGGGGGAACGCGAGGCCAAAGACAC
>WUAM01000173.1:1939583-1967978 GCA_024336885.1 Actenoides hombroni | reverse complement strand
CAAATGAATGTGGGTGATGACAGCATTGAGTCTCTGTGGGTAAGAATCAGAGGGAAGGCCAACAGGGCTGATATCATCGTGGGAGACTGTTATAGACCACCCAATCAGGATAAAGACACAGACAAAATATTTTATAAGCAGTTAGAGATTTCAAGATCGCTACCCCTTGTTCTCATGGGGGACTTCAGCCTCCTGGATGTCTGTTGGAAGTACAGTACAGCAGAGAGAGAACGGTCCAGGAGGTTCCTGGAGTGTGTGGGAGATAATTTCTTGACGCAATTGATAAGGGAGACAACCAGGCAAGGTGTCCTCCTTGACCTACTGCTTGTGAACAGAGAAAGACTTGTTGGAGAAGTAACCATTGGAGGTCGACTGGGCAATAGCAATCATGAAATGACAGAGTTTTCAACTCTTGGGGAAGTTAGGAGAGAAGTCAGTGAAACCTCCACCTTGGACTTTTGGAGGGCTGAGTTTGGTCTATTTAGGACCCTATTTCAGAGAGTCCCTTGGGAAGCAGTCATCAAAAACAAAGGGGCCCGGGAAGGTTGGGCTTACTTTAAGAATGAAGTTATGAAGGCTCAGGAGCAGGCTGTCCCTACGTACCGGAAAATGAGCTGGAGGGGAAGAAGACCAGCTGGTTGAGCAGGGAGCTTTTGCAGGAACTCCGAAATAAATAAAAAAAACCAGTGTATCAAAAAGGGTCAAGGGCATCAGGAAGCATTTGAGGATATTGTAAGGTCACACAGGAAGAGAATTAGAGATGCAAAAGCTCAGTTAGAAATTAATCTGGCCATCTCTGTTAAGGATAATAAAAAATACTTTTATAAATACATTAATAACAAAAGGAGGGTCAAGGAAAATGTCCACTCCTTACTGGATGAGGGAGGGAACATACTAATAGAAGATAAGGAAAAGGCTGAGGTGCTTAACACCCTCTCTGCCTTGTTCTTTAACAGAAAGACTAGATATCCTCAGGACAACTGGGCTCCTGAGTTGGTAGGTGGGGATGGGGAGCAGAATACCCCTCCTGGATTACAGGAGGAAGTAGTTTGTGACCTGCTGTGCCACTTAGATCCCAATAAGTCCGTGGGTCCGGATGGGATTCATCCTAGGGTGCTAAGGTAGCTGGCAGAAGAACTGGCTAAGCCACTCTCCATCATTTATCACTGGTCCTGGCTAATCAGGGAGGTCCCAGATGACTGGAGGTTGGCCAATGTACCTCTCATCCACAAGAAGAGCTGAAAGGAGGATCCAGGGAACAATAGGCCTGTCAGCCTGACCTCAGTGCCTGGCAAGGTTATGGAGTGGATCATCCTGAGTGCCATCAACTGACACACAGAAGACAGCCAGGCTTGGACAGGTGCACCCTTTGCTGGGTTAAAAACTGGTTGGATGGCCGGGCCCAGAGGGTGGTGGTGAAAGGTCCTGCGTCCAGTTGGCATCCGGTGACCAGTGGTGTACCCCAGGGATCAGTACTGAGCACAGTTCTAGTCAACATCTTCATTGATGACCTGGATGTGAGGATTGAGTCTACCCTCAGTAAATTTGCAGGTGACAACCATGGTTGGATATCAGGAAGCACTTCCTGACAGACAAGGTGATCAGACATTGGAATGGACTGCCCAGGGAGGTGGTGGAGTCACCATCCCTGGATGTGTCTAAATGAAAGGCTGGATGTGGCACTTAGTGCCATGGTCTAGCCGATGTAGTGGTGTTAGGTCATAGGCTGGACTTGATGATCTCAGAGGTCTTTTCCAGCCTCAGTAATTCTATGCTATTAAGCTTCAGGGAAGAAGGCACACTATAAGAACGGAAAAAAAACAACAACCCACAATGTGAGCTGGTTGATGGATATGGCTAAATGTGTCTAATAAATGAGCTCCCTCCTCTCTTTTGTTGCCACCAAAGAAGCCTGTTGACATTTTAGAAACAGATACGCAATTTCACAGTGGGCAGAAGGTAGGCTCCTCAAATCTGGTGCCATTGAGACAGTTCGGGCTTAAGGATTCTGCAGATCGAGACAAACAGCACATAATACAACATCAAGTCTCTGTCCATTTTCCAATCACAAGCTCAATCTTCTCTGTATTCCATAGTGAAGCATTGTTTACAGTTGCTATTTTTTACCTTGTGGTGCTAGGATGTCAATGGGAGTTTTGAAGGATTAAAATAGTATAAACCAAGCAGAAACCAAACTACTCTGAGATTCTGAGGAGTGACTTGTTTAAACTAGAGAGCATTCTCACAGATTAATTCAGCTGGGCAAAAATAATCCAAATCCTTTCGGTTACCATTTACCCAAATTGTGTTTGGGTTTTTTTCCAATTGAGCTGAGCATCAAGCATGTAGCTTAGCTGGACTATTAATGACACTTCAGTGTGGGCAGGAGTCTTGCATTAAAAAACCTTTTCTATTTATTTCAATTTTTGAATAGGAGTTTCTTCCACAGTAAAATACATAATCACAAAAAAACCCGTCACCTTGATTTTCATCCCTCATTATCAGCCCTCATTCTCACTATGATGTGTCATGTTACCTATCATCAAGATTAAAAGAGCATTTGAGATATGTAACTGGGCACACCACAGAAGATTCACTGCAGATTTTCTTAACTGGAAAAAATAGTAAAGAAATATTAATGTTGAACTTGCACATGACCAAAAGAGAGAAATTAAAGAAGAGAAAAATTAAAGAAGAGGAACATGAAGAAAAATGAAGACAACTCACAAGATAATTACGGGTAAAGTACTAACCTAAATAGAGTGATAATCTTTCCAGAAAAGGAAAGAAGGGTTGGAGAAAAGAGTGAAACATCACATCAGTCTCCCTCTCTGTCCAACAGAACCCTGAAATCAGCTTGTCTGGGGTCCAGCTTTGCTAAATTCTATACACAAAATGAAAAGTCAGATCCTGCCTCTCCCGCCTCCCATCCAGAGAGGATCACAGTACTCTTAGAAGCAGGACACAAGCAGCCAAGTGGCACAGCACAAAAGGTGCAAAACGGCACAAATTAACTAAATACAAGAAGCAGATGTTTCACCAGAGATTTCTGTTCACAAAGCTAGCAAGGTTATGTCAGAGCATGAGATAACTGAGAACAAGAAGTTCACAGCTTTGGCATCCGTTGTAGGGCAGACCTCCAAGGGCTGAAATGAAAATGCCTTGGGACACACTCTCCCATCTGAAAGAATGACATATTTCATTCTTGCACTGAAGCTATAGCACCAAAAAAAAGGATGCAACTAATAAAGAAACTAAGCCAACACTATCTCAAAGAGAGCTTTAACTAGACGTAACCAGATTCAAAGAGACATGGTTATTACTATTAAGTTTACATAGAATAACTGTGCAAATGATATGGTGGAAGATTGTAATCAACTGTAAGAGAAAGAGAAAGAGATTTGCTGAAGACTCACACATCATTAAATTTGGCCATATAGTATGTATGTAACAACACAGCAGTTTTATGAGACAATTTGGCAAGGAAATTCCACATCTGAGAAGCAATGAGAAGAGCCTATTCCTGCACGAAGACTCATCCAGAAACAATCTGCCAAGCCCAAGCATCCAAAACCTGTCAGCACAAATGCCCAAGTGCTGGCCTCTCAGGGGAGAGACAACTTCTGCCAAACTGGCTAAGAGATACTCTCAGTGAAACATTCCTGGCACTTAGTTTGCCATTCTGAAGGACCTGGCTTTTAAAAGTATATTCTAAAATTTAGACTTGTTTTTAAAAGTTATAAGTTTGATAGCAAGCTCACTAGGTACTGAATCAATTTGCTAAACTTTTATGTTTCCAATCCACTTAGGCAATCAGCCATTTCTTCTGAGTATCCCCTTGCAGATGGCTAAAAATAATTTAATTAGCATATTGAAATCTCAGCCTACCCCACTAGATGAATAGGCTTAACAGCCAGGATATACAGTAAATAATTAATTTTGAGCAAAACATCTTTCTAGTCCATCACTCTAAATTTTTTACCTCTTAGCCATCTTTGTATTTCCTGCTCCTTCTTTATGGAATTATGTTTTCTTTGTTTGTTTAAAAAAACAACAAAAAAGGTATTAAAATAAATATCTTGGGCTGTGCTGGGGAGGCCATACGATCTGCATCTCGTGAACTGCGGCTGTTCTTGTTCCCAGCCCAACGGAAATGATGTAATACAAGGCATAATATTTACACAAAGCAAAGAGCAGTACTAGATAAATACACTGTTTTTACATAGAGAGCAAACCAAATTGGTTTTCAGTAGAGGAGGAAAAATAATAGTGCACAATATTGCTGCTCTATGACTTTAAATAATTTCTGTGGATTATCAATTGAAGATGAGTGGGTTATTTAAGATTTATATTGTGCAAGTGTGTTTTGAAAAATCAAAGAGACACAATAAAGACACTACAAAATTATTTTTAAAAGGCCTTGCTAGGAGGATGCGGTAAATAACCTGGCTTTGGCTGTGCAGTGGCAGCTGAGAGGAGAGAGCATCTTATCCACTCATCTTTCTGTCCACTTTTTTTTTTTAATACTGAACAGTCCCTGATGATTTTGCCAACCTTCTCATTAAAAGCATAACCAGACTTAAATTGTTGTTTGTATTATAACTGTGGCCACAATGTGCCAGACCTTAACCTACTCAACTGTGGGTACAAAGACACTGTTCTGCTGGTCTGCTTTCCTGACCAAGTATAACCCCTTTGCCTGGCAGGAAATTCCTCCCTTTTCTCCCATATTCCCTGTCACTGTTTGATTCCAGTGGAAACAAGTTAACCTAATTTGAGATAGGGTTCAAATAAGATCATAGAAGCTAAATAAAAATAAGTGAAAGCATCACAAATATAGCATCACTACTAAGGAAAAAGAGGGCAGCACTCTGTCACATACCTCACTAGGTAACAGCCAGCTGACCAGCCTGAACAGAACACACACTCCAGCCAGCTAATCCTCATGGGTATAACTACAAATACCATATACATTGCCTAACATCAAGCAGACACATCATGGAAGTTACTAAGTATTGGTGGCAGGAAAAAGCAAAAATGAGACTGTAATAAGCTTTTTCAGTCCTTCAACTCCCAGAAGAACATTTCAATCATTTTCATTGGCTGTCATTATATTTATATCCCAAACTTATTTTGCTGCTTCAGTTCTTATTAGCAATTCTTCTTGGTGTCTTAATTATGACCACACGTTGATGTCCTGAAGTTGAAATTTTTCAGGTTTTTGCAGGCACCAGTACTTAAGGTGCTAAGGATCTGAAGCAGGCAGCTCTGGCTTGGAATGTATTGCTATTGCCTGCAGTTGCAATGGTGAAATTGGCATCCTTATGCAGTCCTGAGAGAAAAGAGGCAGGTTTTATTGAGAAGTAATCTGCGATACTTCACCCTTTTTCTGACATCAAGAAGAATGATCAATTCCTGAAGCAAGTGCATTGCTATACTGGAAGAAGACCTTCAGTCCCTCTAGAAGACAGGATGAGGTCACTAGTAATATTAGAGTAAGAACACTTCTAAATTGAAGGGCTACCCAGTTTGCAACAACCTACACTTCAGACTGTTTTTGTAGGGCTCTTTTTTTTGTCCTGAAACAAGCAAAGCTTGTTATTGTCACTTTGATACTGTGTATCCACTCACCTTTCAAATAAAGTCTTTATATAGAATATGCAATAAAACAAGCTACAGCATGAGTCACACTGCAAGAGTCCACACTTCTTGAGTGTTGAGGCATCAATGGCATCAAATGACTTGCATATAAGAACAAGGCATTATCTACCAAGCTATAAGTGTAATTATAGAACAGCCTTTAAGAAACATTTCATTAACAGAGAGAAAAAGCTGCCTTCACAGCTAAATCCACTTCACATAATTCTTACGTTAAGTTACAACTCTAAAACCATATTAGAGACAGGTTTTGCAAACCATATGGTAATGAAAATCAAAGACAATGGAAGTCAGGCAATAATATTTTTTCCACAAAATATTTAATTTTTTTCACATGGTAACTGCTGCTTAGATGATCTGTCTTCTTTTGATAGTACTGAGGGGAATTCAGCATTAGAGTAGTAGGAAGCTGTACACACATGCCTAACATATATAACTGGCTAGTTTGCAGTTTACAAGTACCCCCTACATACTGCTAGATGCTTGATTAGGAAGCATTGCAGAAAGCAATTTTAGTATTATACTGCCACCTTAGTTTTATAAGCTTCAGATTTCTGTGAAAATCTTGATATCTCTTAGATAAAATAGTGACTGTAATCTATGTCTTACGTAATCTGTGTTTTATATAACATTATTATTTGTATAACTCCTATAAAGTCCATTATATACACCTTTGTTGGACTGGATCCTCAACTGATGCAAATTCACAGTTTCACTAGCTTCACCAAAACTGATTTGTATTTGTTGATCTGTTCCACCAGCACTAATGGTCATCTGCCTTCCCATAAACCAAAAGCAGTTCAAAACGGGAAATGTGAAGTCTGACTGCCCTGACTACCCTGTAGCCTTTAGGAGATTTCCTGTTCATTTCTACAGGGGGAAATTTCATCCTTTGGAAGGGCCACAAGAAGCCTACATTCCAGCTGTGTCTTGGTCCTATTCTATTCCCATACACTGTTGTATTGCCTTACCAATAGGGAACATGGATGAGCACAGGACAAAAGGCCTCCCCAGCACATCCTTGATGCTACAGAAGAACGACAACCATTTCAGAAATTGTTTTCACCTCCAGACTTCTGGAAATCATGGTAGGTTCCAAAAGCAGTAAACAAAAGCTCTGTACAATAGGTATGACATACTCCTGCCACTGTCTCAAAAAACACCTGGTGGTGTTTTCTCATGGCAAAAATCACAAAGTTTTCACATCACCAGTATCACCCAAGTTTAGCAAACTTGACAGGTATTACAATTCTGACATGATTGGAAAGAGCAGCGTAAACAGGCCTGCAGACCTGCTGAATGACTGCACTGCTCAGCAAGCATCAGCAGGGCCAGCTTCAGGCAGAGCTAATCCTTCCTGCAACAGAAATAAGTGGGAAAATCCAGACAAGAGAAAAGCACTAATGCCTGAATACTTCATAGAGACTCACTTGTCAACAGCAGCATAGGCCAAATTTGACCTCTTAAAAAGGAAAATTGCTCCAAGTGTCCAAAGGTGCCATTTTAAGAAAGAAGAAAAAAAAAACCAGCAGATGTAAAATTAACTAAGATGCCAAGCAAGACCAACACTGACAGCACAGGTCTGCTGATTTGCTCTGCCTCAAGACAGAAACTAAGGGTCTGATGCACCAGTGTGTTACTCTGATTTCATGCCAGTGTTACTCTTTCCCAAGAGATGTAAAACTCAAATAATGTTCATTTATCAGATTATTTAAAGCAATAGAGATGTAATACAGGAGAGGTTTTCCAGAGTATATACTAATAGCAGAAGGAGATGACAGTGTCCAGAAAAGCTGTTTCAAGCTACCAGAAGATGAAAGGTAAGTATGACAAGACTTTGGACTCAACTGACACTTTCTTTGTTGAAGCAGGAGTCTCTGTAGAGAAGTTGATCGTCTTTCTTTTAACATGCACAAAGCTACCTTTCATCTAGATCTCTCACCATTGCCCTAAACAGTACATACAACAGTAACACACAAATTCCTAAAGCATCTCTGTCTAGTAGAAAATATAACAAGGAGCCTGACCCAAATCATCTCCGAATTTCTCAGTATGTTTTAGAAGTTTCTGAAAGATAAAAGAAGTATCCCCTTAGAGCTGTAATTCTCAGTGTCACGTGTTAGTATTAATTCTCATTAGTAAGCTACGCCTATGTTTGATGCGTTCCTTTATGGTTCTCCTCTCATGCCCTTCTGCAGAATGGTCAAACCTCTGCAGATACAGCATCCAGAGGCCAGTTTTGTGGTGGTCCCTTGTCTAGCAGTCCAGACCATATTCTTTTCCTGCGTGGACAGGTGGCAGATTTTGGTTTGCATACGCTGAAACAGCCTGACAGGCAGCAGGAGGCACTTAGCTAATAGGCAGCATGGTGGCCAAACAGCTGCTGCCCAGTACCTGACAGGAAAAAGCTGTAGGCCAAGTACAAAGAACCTGCAGGCCAGGTGTGACCTGATGGGCACCAGGGTTATTCACGGGGGACTCTGTAACTTGAACTCTCTAATCAGTGCATCTCCATCCCTATGAACACAGCCCAGTGGAATGCTACTGAATTAAGTGCTTAATATTTGTAAAATGCTTCAAGATATGTAGATTAAGGATCTCATAGAACTGCTAACCCAAACAATATTATTCTGACATTATATTCCTCCAGGAACAGACAAACACTACAGTATGTAATTGGACTGATATCTCTTTAAATATAGATCATTAGAGCTCTCCTGAGATTCCCATCAGTGTCAGTAAGTGTATGTACAAAGAACTACTCATTTGATTATCTTACACCACAAAACTCTATGCATATATCCACAATGATTATATATTCAGTACATTCCCTTTAAAGTCAGTACATCAACTGTGTTTCAGTTAAGATTTAGCATTCATCATCACATTCAGGCAAGTTATGTCTTGCCTTCTCATCTCCCATACTTGATGTGTCTTTTAAACTTGGCATTTCTAGCAACCTCTCCCAGCTAGGTTTTAAAAGTAGACTCTTCTCTCTGTTCAATAAGCAAGAGAACAGTATATAATTTCCTGTTTTATGTACAACATCTGGCACTGCAGAAAGAACCATTGCAAATCTTACCAAGGCAGCAGAATAAAATAGCTGAAACTCCTCCTGTATGGAAAATGGCTCTGCAGCACCTATTACATATTATATGAAAGGTTAGCAGATTTTCTGGCAGAATATAGTACAGTATGTGGGATTTGATTGCTGTATAGAAACAGACAACTGAGAGAGAGAGCTTTCCATCATACACTAAATGATGAACCTCAATCTGCTTTTCTCGGCACTAAATAAAAAAACACGTCAAGAGAATTCTGGCAGGAGTCTACACTTCCTAATGTTAATATTTTGAGTGATAGCCTACACAAAGCATCTGCAACAAAATAACAGTCCCTATTTAACTGACAAACAAGCCAAGGGTACAAAATTTCCCAAAGCACCAGAATGACTTAAGCAACCATGCTCCATTTATAGCAATGACTTTGGCATTTCAGAAACGATACAGCACTCACATTCAGTGACCCCAGGGACAGAATTTAAAGATATTTAAGCATTCAGAGACACAGTTACCTAAGCCCTGGCCCTCTTAACAATCCCACAAGAAGCATATGACAACTTGGGGCTTCCATGTGAGGTTATGAATTCCTATCTTTATCGAGCCTCCAATTCCAATTAAAAGGGTTATTAAATGAACATGACTCTCTATTCAAATACAGTCTTAAAAAGGAGAACCCTGATGAGATTTTCACCTTTGCAATGATAGCACAAGACAAAGGCATGCAAGTACCAGTTTGGACTGTGCTGGGAGTGATCTTACAGTACCATCAGAAGCTGCATTTTATTGTCCAAGGTGGTTCATTCAAGCAGAAAGCAGACTACCAGAATCAGGAGCCCAGTGGGGAAAAAGAAAACTTGTTTCCCTGGTTGCATACTGGTAGACACCTCTTCCTCGTGGACTCAGAGTCACAGAACTACTGAGGCTGGAAAAGACCTCTGAGATCATCAAGTCCAGCCTACGACCTAACACCACCACATCATCTAGACCATGGTAAGTGCCACATCCAGCCTTTCATTTAGACACATCCAGGGATGGTGACTCCACCACCTCCCTGGGCAGTCCATTCCAATGTCTGATCACCTTGTCTGTCAGGAAGTGCTTCCTGATATCCAACCAAAACCTCCCCTGGCACAGCTTCAGGCTATGCCCTCTCATCCTGTCACTAGTTGCCTGGGAGAAGAGCTCAGCCCCCACCTTACTACAACCTCCCTTCAGGTAGTTGTAGAGAGTGACAAGGTCCCCCCTGAGTCTCCTCTTCTCCAAGCTAAACAATCCCAGCTCCCCCAGCCTCTCCTCATAAGACTTTTCTTCTAGTCCCTTCCCCAGCCTCATTGCTCTCCTCTGGACCCGCTCCAGCACCTCAATGTCCTTCTTAAAGTGTGGGGCCCAGAACTGTGCACAGTACTCAAGGTGAGGCCTCACCAGTGCTGAGGAAGACCACATCCCTAGTCCTGCTGGCCACTCTATTCCTGATACAAGCCAGGATGCCTTTGGCCTTCTGGGCCACCTGAGCACACTGCTGGCTCATGTTCAGTTGGTTGTCAACCAGCACTCCCAGGTCTCTCTCCACCGGGCCACTCTCCAGCCACTCCTCCCCCAGTCTGTAGTGCTGCATGGGGTTATTGTGGCCAAAGGGCAGGACCCTGCACTTGGTCCTGTTGAACTTCATACTGTTGGCCTCAGCCCATCAATCCAGCCTGTCCAGGTCCCTCTGCAGCATCTTCCTACCCTTCAGCAGATCAACACTCCCTCCCAGTTTGATGTCATCTGCAAATTTACTGAGGGTAGACTCAATCCCTGCATCCAGGTCATCAGTAAAGAGGCTGAATAGGACTGGGCCCAGTACCGATCCCTGGGGTACACCACTGGTCACCGAACGCCAACTGGATGCAGCACCGTTCACCACCACTCTCTGGGCCCAGCCACCCAACCGGTTTTTAACCCAGTGAAGGGTGCACCTGTCCAAGCTGTGGACTGCCAGGTTTTCCAGGAGGATGCTATGGGAGACTGTCTCAAAGGCTTTGCTGAAGTTGAGGTAAACCACATCCACAGCCTGTCCCTCCTCCAGTAGGTGGGTCACCCAGTCATAGAAGGAGATGAGATTGGTCGGACAGGACCTTCCTTTCCTAAACCCATGTTGGCTAGGCCTGATCCCCTGGCTGTCTTCTGTATGTTGCGTGATGGCACTCAGGATGACCCGCTCCATAACCTTTCCAAGCACCAAGGTCAGGCTGACAGGCCTATAGTTCCCGGATCCTCTTTCTGGCCCTTCTTGTGGATGGGAGTCACGTTGGCCAACCTCCAGTCATCTGAGACCTCCCTGGATAGCCAGGACTGGTGATAAATGATGGAGAGCGACTTAGCCAGTTCTTCTGCCAGCTCCCTCAGCACCCTAGGATGAATCTCACCCAGACCCATGGACTTATTGGGATCTAAGCGGCACAGCAGGTCACTAACTACTTCCTCCTGGATTACAGGAAGGGTATTCTGCTCTCCATCTCCTCCTACCAACTCAGGAGCCCAGTTGTCCTGAGGATATCTAGTCTTTTTGTTAAAGAAGGAGGCAAAGAGGGTGTTAAGCACCTCAGTCTTTTCCTTATCTTCTGTTACTATGTTCCCCCCCCCCCCCAATAAGGAGTGGAGATTTTCTTTGACCCTCCTTTTGTTAATAATGTATTTATAAAAGCATTTTTTATTACCCTTAACAGGATATCCTTAACAGATACATTCTTCACTGCCTGCTTGTTCTGTATAGGTCACTTTAGTTGTTTTTTTCCTACATTTACCTTCACTCCTAGCTGTCCTATTTAGAGTACCCTGAGTCCACAGATTTCCACAGTTCAGGGAAATATGGAAATGGGCAGGGATAATTTTTTTTAAACTCTACCTGAGAAACAGCTTTAGAAATTCTTTATTAATTTCCCTTTCTGTATCAGCTAAGGCAACTCCTATTCATGTCTCTGTTCTTTGAATATGATCTCAGATTAATTAACCAAAGATGTTTGTAGAATGTATTTCTAAGGCAAAATAAACACCAATATTTCATCACTTTTCTTGTTCTCCATTTTAATAGTACCTACATACCTGTTCCACTATCAAGACCTTAAATGCCAGAACAATACGTAATATATCTTTTATTTCATCACTGTTCAAGGGAAAGCTCTGCAGTCCCCTGTTCTTTATGGCTTAAATGACAAAAGCTTTATTACCACTCAGTAAAATGCACTGTACTAAACCCCACATTATTTAGCATATCAGATATGACTTTGTGACTTTGTGACTAGAGGGAATAAAGGTGAAGTTTTCAAAAACTTCTCCACTGGTCATGGACAGAGAATTTAAAATTAGTCCTCAAGCCCTTATGCTGCAATGCCATCACGTTTACTTCAGAGGATTCAACCAACATGTAAAACAGTCTGCAATGGATTTGGATGCTCTTTGGCTTTCCTGCAGGTTAAGCTTCAGTAAAGGGAGTAATTAGATGCATTTAACATCTGCTACAAAGCCACCAACATGATTTTTTGAAGCTTTGTACTAAGACTCATAATTGTATTCCCAATCTGCTTGCAAGTTAATTAAACTGGGATGGGAAAGAAAAATGCCTTTTACAAGTGAAATGAGTTTTTAACTACTTTCAGTGAAAATGCTGCTCCTTTCACACCTCTTTTGAATGAATGTGACATTGCTCCTTGTGCAAGGCTCTATTATTGTTGCTATTATGATAGATCAGTTTTCTAGATGTAAATGCATGTAAATGCAACTATCCACAACTGTCCATGTACTTCTAAATACCTGAATGATGATGCCCACAGTTTTTGCTTAAAGCAGTAAAAATACTGACATGTTATATGGCAGAAAGGTCTATATATTCCATATACACCCAGCCTGCTTATTACAGCAAGCTGCCATAAAATCAGGACCAGGGCTATTGGCGTGCCTTTGACTGATTACTGAACGTGCATTTAATGACCAGTCACAAATCTGCCCTCTTCCACAGCAAAATGAATGTACTATTTCAACTTCTGCAGCATGAAGCAACACAGACCAACAAGGCATTCAACTGTAGATTCAATCAAGAGCTTTAATCAAAGCACAGACAGTAGAGAATACAGTATTCTGAGTTCCCCCCCCAAAAGGTAAAAAAATACTTTGTAAGTATTTTACAAACTTACAAAATCTAAATTTTCCTTTTAGAAATAATATACAAATGTTTTTCACTACAAAATCTACAATACACGTTGCTACTGTTGCCTTCTTTTAGAATTATGTATTCCCTGAACTGTTCTCCTTTAGAACCAGGAGAGTATAATAAATCCAAAAGTATAATAAATACATTGCCAATGAAGATGGTAAATGCTGAAGAAAATGTTTCAAAATATCCAGTTCTTTCATCCATCAGATTGCTAAACTAAATGGATTACTTGCATTAATTATATTAACATGAATAAATATTTTGAGTGTCAAACCTGAAAGCAAGACTGAGCAACAGTCAAATCTCCATGCTCTGAAAAAGATGTGTTTTGCTACCAACCTAGAAAGCAAATAAGCCACTTTGCAGCTTGGCATTTTGGGTTGATTAACCCTCATCTTCAAAAATAATGGTAAGAGAAAAAACAATCCTTATAGAGAAAAATAAGGAAGGATGGTATTAGTTACTGAAATTTATCTAGAAAAGGCCTGTGCTCAGAATACGGTTTGTATTTTATCCTTGACAGGTAATATACAGAAGTCTTTATGTATTATCTTATATCCTAATACTGGCTTTTGGTTGTCCCCCTCATCCTCTCTTCTTGCCACATTCCATCATTTGCTGGTGCAGACTTGTATCAGTCATTTAACAAATGATTCCTCTCCAGAAGCCAGAAGACTCGCTCAAAAAATCCCCACAAAACAGTTCAGTAACTTGTGTGGAGAAATCTGGGGAACGTCTGAGCAGCATTTTGACATGTGGAGGGTTGGAATTACTAGTAAAAAAACCTGGAACTTTGAATGAGGAATAGAGGGTGGTGCAACAGAAAAAGTACTAATAATACTTTAATAATAATTTAAAAAAAATAACAAAACCAAAAACTTGCTGAATGTTTTGCAATCTTACTGCACTATATTGTTGCTCAGCTGGGTCAACTAACATCCTGCAAGGAAGCAGATACCCAGAATGCACAGGAGAAACCAAGACCCACATCTTACAGCCACACACACAACAGTAACACACCTGGTTCATTTTGTGGCAGCGACTTAAACAGGGACTCTGTTGTCCTTGGCCCACTTTTTCATGATGCGGACAATGTATTCTACTTGAGAATTACCAGGGCTCTTCAGAAGATGCAGTACTTCCCCTAGAGTCTCTCTACAAAGGTGAAAAGCAAAGATTTAAATGAGTGTAAGACCCAAATAATATAATCTACAACTACTGACACCCAAACTATTGTGCAAAACATGGTTCCTAGACAGAGAGGTCCCTTCATCTGCAAAGCAGGAATAGGGACAAATGCACAGTAGATAAGAGATCCCAGGGGATAAAAAAAGGTTTGTATACAACTGCAACAAGGAGAGAAATGAAAAGTAAAAAAAAAAAAAGAAATTAAAAATCAGCAAAATATAGTTTGCGGTTTAGTGTATGCACATGTGGTGTATTTATACATAAATCCTTAGTCTTGCAAAATAGTTCCCCAGGACAAAGCAAACATTTTTTTTTGTCTCTAATGCTACTTGCTCATGTTCAGTATGGCAACATCTGGCTTAATGCTGCCAAAGCACCTTACGCATAAATACAAATAACGTGGAAATGAATACTACCAATAGGATAAACCAGGATGAAGCTGGAGTTTGCTAGCTACTTTACATCAAGAAGTTGTATGCATATTGAAACATGGGCAAGCTATGTGTATTTTACTGCATCTACTGTACTAATTGCTGAAAGGACACTTGAAGGGTGCAGTGGTCCGTAAGATTATTCCAGCAGAGAAGGGAATACAAGGAAGGTGTAGAAGCCAAGATAACACCTACCAGTCATGTAAGAAATGGCAAATTTGGCCAAGGGATGATGCCCATCTGGCATCACAGCAGAATATTCATGAGGGAACAGTTCTTAAATACTGCCTCACTACTCTCTCTCATTCTCCGATCCCATGAAATGGGCCAAAACCACAAGTAGCAGTAACACAGATAATTTCCTTCAAGCTTTCATTGAGTAAGCACATTTGTCTGACATGGACAGTGTCTTCAGAAAGCAAATTTAAGTGACAACACAGACTTATCTACTTGCTGTTTAGAGAAATCACATACTTCCTACAGAACTGAGTAAATGTTTTCCGAGTTCTGTTTTTATGCCATCAACAGGAAATTAAGTTCTTTTCTCTCAGTTCATGAACATGCTACATTTATAATTCAGCTCTTCCTAGTATAATGACTAAAGTATTTTAGTTTCCTACACTTCACAGCATTCACTGATAAATTATTCTTCACCATATATTCTATAATTGTTAGTGTGGAAGATACACTTCAAATTGATTGACACTGACCAGTGTCTATTCTCTGAAAGGTCAATAAAGAATTGGAAGAGGACACATAGTCCTAAAGCTAAAACCATGATTCTGGCTTACAGCTAATCGCAAATACAAAAAGCGTGAAATAAATTCAGATACAGCGCAGAATACTCACTTTGCTTCTCGGCCAGCTATGATCAACTGAAAGACGCCCACACAAGCACCTCTCTTGCCTTCCCAGTATTCAGGATTACTGTCCAGTCTCTCCAGAACTTCAAATGCTTTGGCTGAATAGTAAAACTGACGCATCTGCACAGAAAGTGAAACATTATTCCTGACTATATGATCGTCTTTCTGAAGTGGACTAAAATTTTGAGCTGTTTTCTGAAATCAGCAGCAAGTCATAGAAGCAATGTGCATTTCCCAGTTTTCCTGAAGGCAGCAAGTGACACAGAACAGGCACATTTCAGTTCTAGATAGGGAAACAAGTGGTATTACAACATTACTGGTCTATGTCAGTTTACAGATCACCTGTACTGTGAACTTTATTAGTTGGCAATGATCAGCACTGTTGTTTTGATCATATACAGATAACACTAGCTTACAGAACTGCTTTTTTTTATCAGGTGCCCTATCTAGTGTCATCCTGACTATACCAAAGTCCTTGATAGAATATCAACTTCTAACTAGTTCAAACATACGAAAACAGAACCACTTTTCCTTATGTAGAGATGGTCACAGAGACATGTTTGGATGTCTTTTGGGTTAAACTTGGAGCTAAATATTTTTCTTCACTGCTACAGTACAGAATAAGATTCAGTGACTCTATAATCCAAAATTTTCCTGATCTTAGGAAAATCCACTGTGTACCCTATCTTGTCTGCCTTAGGTTCTCTACTTGGCAATGGGAACAAGCAGCAATTTGGTAGGCAACAGTCGATGCAAAAGGAGTGACTACAGTAACTGTGGCTTTGGAAGTCAGCATAACTCATGTCGACCTTATCTGTGACTGTGAGTGTTCTTCACTTGGGCAAGCCTGAACAGCACTGTTGTTTGTGGCTAGCATCTTCCCATGAGAGAGCACAGAAGGCAGACTGAGCACAGCCTCCCATCCTTTGGGGGCTGGAAGCCTGCATCTGCTGAGAGAAAGGACAGGCTGTGGGAGGTATGTTTGGAAAAGTTTGTCAGAGAAACAGAGGTATTACAGAACAAGTAATAATTCCCTTTTCTTCACATAAATGGTGATTTTAACACAAATGACTGGCAAGCACTTAACTGAATGGGAATTAAGATAGTGAGTATAAACAGCATCAGATGTGTCAGCTAAAAAGAAAAAAATTACTGATGTCTCTAAGCTCGTGTCTGATCTAGTTCCATTAAGCAGATACCGGTTTAATGTCTTCCTTCTATCTGATGTAAAAGCAGGAAATGCTTCACCCGAGTCATGTGCTGTTCCCTATATGTTTAAGATGGGCTATTCCATGAAAAGTTGCAAGAAATTAGCCAGAAGTCCTGCATCCTAGCTTCCTCACTGAGCACCTTCTATCAGCATAGCCATGGGGCGTCTGGCTACACCTAATCTCAGGACGCTCCTGGCCGTGCTCCATCAGTGTTCCTTCAGCATTCTGTTGAATGCAGCCTAGTGTCACTGCCTTCTTAAGTTACAGCTGTGGTGCTGTCTGTAGACTTCCAATACAATATAATGTTTCAGAAAGAACTGGAAAATGCTACATAAACTCAAACAGCATGGGCCTTGCCGTTTAGTGGAAGAGGTACAAACAGCTGGTAGTGTAGAAAGACAAGTTATAACACTATAGTAATAATTTTTTTAATAAAACTCCTTGGTTTTTGGAGCAGGCATTTATGGCCATAGGTAGACACATAATTAGACTGTAAAATTTAGCCCTGTATGTGCAGATTTAAGAGCTCTAGATAAATCCAAATCGTGGAGCTGCTTGTCCTCTAGAGTACAATGAGGTTTTGAGAAGAATTTAGGCAAAGTAATCAACTGATTTAAGTGAGACTTAAAATGGTCTAAAGAGATATTCTACCTAAAGTCTGATCATCAACTTGTTTTCACAAGGTGTGCACAGGTGGACAACCTGTTACATCAGGTGGCTGAATTACAGGAAACAATAAGTAGGCTGCACAGCACTAGAGGAACAGAGGCAGAGATTGGTAAGTGGCTTCAGAACCAAGTTCCAGCAACAGACACTGCTGAGAATGAAGCACCCTGGACCCTGGTGTCCCACAAACACACATCTCCACCACAGTCTCCACCCTTCAGCATCTCAACTAAAACCAGATTTGAAGTCTTAATGACAGTTAACATCCACGAGCAAGACCCACAATGTGCAACTGAACCAACAGCACACGGCAGATATCACAGAAAGAAATGACATGTGCTTGCAGTGGGAGACTCCCTGTTAAAGGACACAGAAGCATGCATTTGCCGACCTGACAGGGTCACATGAAATATGCTGCCTTCCTGGAGATAAGATACTTGATGTTCCCAAGAGGGTGCCACAACTTGTTAAGAGCACAGACTACTATACATTATTACTCTTTCACGTAGGCACGAACAACCCGTAAGCCCAAACTTAGGCAGAATCAAGAAAGACCGTAAGGCTCTGGGGAGAAGGTGACGAATTTTGGTGCCCAAGTTATATTTTCTTCCATATTACCAGTTCAAGGATTGGGAGCAGACAGGAATAGCCACATAATGCAGACCAACTTCTGGCTATATGGCTGGTGTTGCTGTGATGGTTTTGGCTTTTATGATAATGGGACCTTCTATGAGGACTACAACCTGCTAGGAAGGTATGGAATCCACCTGTCTAAAAGAAGCAGGGGAACCTTTGGCAGCAGGCTGGCCAATTTGGTGAGGTGGACTTTAAACTGAAGGATGTGGGGGGAGGGATCCAAAACAGCAATGCCCACACCACCATCACCACTACAACCAATTAGGGAATAAATCAGGCCAACCAGAGTAGTCCAATATGTGCCTTAACTGTCTCCCTAAATGAGAATCAAAAGACCAGTCACCTAAAGTGTATGTATACTAATGCACGCAGTCTGGCAAACAAACAGGAGGAACTAGAGCTCTGTGCCCAGTCAGAAAGTTATGATACCATAGGAATAACTGAAACATGATGGGTCAACTAACATGACTTGTGGATTGTGACAGATGGCTATAGGATAATTCATAAAGACAGGCAGGGTAGAAGAGGATGAGGAGTCGCACTCTATATAAGAACCTTGAATATACAGAAATCACCTGTGGTAACTGTGGAAGCCCATTCGAATGCCACCGAGTCCAAATCAGAGGGGTTGTCTCCAAGTGGGACCTTACAGTAGGCATCTGTTACCGATCACCAAACCAAGACAAGATCAATGAGCCAATACTTGGGTCAATTAAGCAAGCTTTGGGTCAACAAAACCTGGTTCTTATGGGAGACTTCATCCAGACATTTGCTGGAAGAACAACACAGCACTTCACCCTTCATCCATCAAGTTCCTGGAATGCTTAGAGGACTCCTTCCTTATATAAATGTTAGATTTATATCTATGATCTATATCTCATCACGTAAGAAAGGGATGCTGCTGGACTTGCTGCTCACAAACAAAGAAAACATGCTCTGCTAATCTCAGTGACAGCCTTGGCTGCAGAGATCACAGTATTGTGGAGTCTGGGATACTGCTGAGCATGCTGAAGGTTAGTTCCAAGACAAAGGTTTTAGACTTTATAAGAGCAAACTTAACTCTCTCAGGGCTCAGCTTGAAGGGATTTTGTTGGAAGCTTTCACGGAGGATAAAAGAGCTAGTGAGTGCTGGGAGTTTTTCAAGAACACTCTCCTAGATACACAAAACCAGTTCATCCCCTTTAAAGGCAAAGGAAGTTGTCTTAACTGTGAGCTTCTGGGTCTGCTCAGGACCTAAAGGGAAATGTACCAGACATGGAAAATGGAACATTACCTTCCAAAAATTACAAGGGCATTGTTAGGGTGTGCAAGGATGCAGTTCAGAAAGCAAAAGCTCAGCTTGAACTGAAATTGGCCAGAGATGTCAGAAACTTCAAGAAAGGGTTCTTCAGATACATTAACAACAAGCAGAAACAGGAGAATGTTGGCCCACTATTAAACAGGAGAGGTGAACTAGTCACCAACAATGCTGAAAAGGCAGAGGTCCTCAACACCCTTCTTCACCTCTGTCTTTACCAGTGCTGTTGGGTTCCAAAAATAGAGATTAATGCAGAAGCAGACCTGCTGTCAGTGAAGGAAGAATTGCTGTGTCAACTATTACAGGACCTTGATCCATACAAATTGATGGGCCTGGATGTCATCCACCCGAGGGCATTAAGAGAGCTGGCCCACGTTATTGCGAGGCCACTCTCCATAATCTTTGAGAAGTCGTGGAGATCTGGAGACGTGCCTGAAGACTGTAGGAAGGCTAATGTCACCCCCATCTACAAGAAGGGTTCCAAGGAGGACTCAGGTAATTATAGATCCATTAGCCTCACTTCAATCCCTGGGAAAGTTATGAAGCAAATCATCCTGGGGACTATCACTGGAGCACGTAACTGGGAAAAGCCAATGTGGATTCACCAGGGGCAAATCATGCTTGAGAAACCTGATCACCTTCTACGACAACGTAACCTGCTCGGTTGATGCAGGGCAAGTGGTCTACCTGGACTTCTCCAAGGCTTTTGACACAGTCTCCCATATTCTCCTCTTAGAGAAACTGACACGTTATGACCTAGACAAGTAGTCTGTGCAGTGGCTGGGGAACTGGCTGACACCTCTGGACACAGCCTTTCTCAAACTGACAACCAGTCGTAAGCAGGGTCAACCAGGGATCAATATTGGGCCCAACACTGTTTAATATCTTCGTAAGTGATTTGAATGTTGGGATCAAGAGGACCTTGATGAAGTTTGCAGATGACACCAAAATGAGTGGGGAAGTTGACACTCCAGAAGGGAGAGCCACCCCCCAGGAAGATGTGGACAGGCCAGAGGAGTAGACTAGCAGGAATCTTATTAAGTTCGACAGAGACAAATATAAGGTCTGGCACCTGGGAATACATAAACCACGAAGGCAGCTCAGACTGGGATACACCTAGCTGGAGAGCAGCGCTGTGGAAAGGGACCTGGGAGTCTTGGTGGACAACAAGCTCAACATGAGTGAACAGTGTGCTACAATAGCAAAGAAAGCCAACAGGATACTGGGTTGCATTAACAAGGGCATCACCAGCAGAGATAAAGAAGTCATTATCTCACTCTACTCAGTGCTGGTTAGACCACACATTGAGTACTGTGTTCAGTTTTGGTCCCTGCTATACTAAAAAGATATGCACAGGCTGGAAAGGGTCCAGAGAAGGGCCATGAGGATGATCAGAGGACTGGAAGACCTGCCACATAAAGAAAGGCTGAAAAAAATGGGTTTGTTCAGCCTTGAGAAGAGAAGGCTTAGGGGAGACCTTATTACCATGTACCAGTACATAAAAGGTGGCTACCAAGAGGACAGAGACTTTCCCTTTTTACAAGGAGTCACATGGAAAAGACAGGGGGTAATGGGTACAAGTTACTCCTGGGAAGATTCTGATTGGACTCCAGAAAAAAAAAATTCACCATGACAACAATTAGACATTGGAATTATCTCCAAAGGGAAGAGTTGGATTCTCCTACATTGGACAGTTTTAAGACTCAGCTTAACAGGGTGCTGAGCCATCTCATTTAAACTATATATATTTTGTTTGTTTATTTATTTATTTATTTAAAAATTATTTTTTTTTATTTTTTACCTTGAAAGGTTGGGCTAGATGATCCTCGAGGTCCCTTCCAACCTGATATTCTATGATTCTATGAAATTGCAGCTACAGGAAACACCAGAGGCACAGCAACTTGCTTGAACAGCAACACTTTTAGGGTCAGATGGTGGATTAAATACTTGAAAGATGTGCAAGAGATAATTTGCTCCGTTTTAGAAGAATGCTTTTGAGATGCCAAGGTAGATTTTCTGACTTTCAGTTATGTGATTATTAGGTTTTGAGAACATGGTTCTCAAATATATTAGATTTGAGAACACGAGAACTTTGAGAACTTTGGTCAGATGAAGGAAAGAGCAAAAAAGAATGTTACAGAGAGTATACAGACATTGCTGCTCTTTAAAAAGCTTGGCTGAACTGAGAATCATTGGAAGATTTTCCATTAGGACTCAGATTACTATCTTTCCTCTATGATGGCAAGCTTGACCACTGTACCTCTAAGATGACTATGGCTGCTAGTTCTTGTGTATTCACTTGCATTACGCTCCACTGAAACAGCTCCGTGAGCTTTACATCTGTTATCTGTATTCTGCTCTTCTCACATCTGCCTTCTTAAAACTATGAACTACTGTATTTGCACAATCACAAAATTACAGTCTGTCTTTATATTCTATAATTTAAATTAAATCTAAACTGGTTGCTCCCCAAATAACTTAAGTCCACCTTCTGGCTCTGGCCAATACATTCTGAAAAGTGGATGGCCAGAGTCTTACCATGACACTTTTCCAAAGAACATCCTTGTCTCCTGTCACTGTACTGCTCCTCCTCTATGTCTCAACACTGTGCAGTCACCCTTGTAGATGGTAGAGAGGATGCTGGATACAGCATCCTGTCATTGTCTACTGAAGTCTTGCACAGCAGTACTCTGCAAAGGACAAGTAATTTTTCTTTCTCTTATAGTGTCATTTACAATCCTCTCAAAAAGTTTTCTTTATATGCCTCTACATCCATCCTGTGGATGAAACTCTCATGTTTTCTTTTACTGCTTTGAAGAACAGCAAAAGAACTTGAATTGGAGCTAAGTCTCACTATGTATAGACATCTGAAGAATTAAATGCTAGGAATTTAGGCAGAATTGTAAACAGCTTTCCAAGATCTCTTCACTATTAACATAGCTTTGCATAAGCTAGAGTTTGGAGGTGTGCCAGCAGTGTACTAGCACAGAGGATCAGAATGAGTAAAAATCTAGAAGCTTAGTACAAGTAAGGTAGCATATATTTTAATTGCTCTAAAATGTCCTACTGAAGTGGACATTGTCTTGTCTAGCTTGACTTCTAAAAATGTTAGATGGCTTTGTCTAACCTCATCTCTTTAAAAGTCCCCTCTAGAAAAGGTTCAAGAGAAGAACTATTATCTGTTAGCAGGGGTCTTGCTATAGGCAGTTAAGCTCATCATTTTTTTCTGAGTAGATTTATTCCTGATGACTACACACAGACACACACCATGTCTCTGTGCCCCATTTGGACAGATAGTAGTTGTGGGAATTCTCTTTCCATTTCCTTATGACTAACAGAGGAGTATCTCCCATTGCCATTACAAGCTTTAAGGAAAAAAATAACACTATCTCAAAAAAAAAAAAAAAAAAGGCAGCATGAGGCTCCTTGCTGAAACTATGCTATTTTTTTTTTTTTAAAGTTTCTTGTCATTTCTACCATCAGTGAATCCCTAGTAGGAGAAGAAATTATTATCCGTATTGATAGCTCAAACCTGCAGTACTTTACCAATGTTTTAATCAGTGGGTTGTCTACCAAGAAGGCCGGTAGGTTAAAATACTGACTAATCCTTACCAACTCATCTACGTTATTTGACATCCCTCTGTTATAAAAGAAAGTTCACTACTGATGACAATGGAGATCATTAAAAAAAAAAAAAAAAAAGGCTGTTGGCACAATCACTGCATTAACATGCTTCACACCAAGTTCTACAGAGAAGACTCACTTTGTAGCAATCATTTGCAATGAGCTGCAATAGGTTAAAGGAATCCCCTGAGGTTTCCATCTTCAGATAGAGCTTCCAGGCCAACTGTGGTTTCTTATTCATAATATCTGCAATAACAACAAAAAGCTGGGATTGTGAAAAGAATATGCCACGCACAATGCTCAATGGCAGGTGGAATAAATGTTCCTAAATTTCATTGCTTAATGCATGCCTCACCCTGTGAGCATGAGGTGGAGGAGGGAAACTTATCACTAGTAAGACGGAAGATAGGGACAACAGCCAATTCATCGGAGAATTCCAGTATCAGGAGGAATAAGTATGGTGTTTACATCTCACGTTGTAGTTCACAGATACAGCAGTAAACACAGCTCTTACAATTTTAGATATGGTTAAGGAACAGAATGGAAAGCATTAGAGAAGTTATTTTATGCAGGACAATAAACTGGCAATCCATTTAGATAATGAGATTTTGGATTCTGTGTTCTTACACACTGAAAAAAAAATTAATTGGCAGCAAACTATGGTCTTTAATACTTGGTGCCCACCTCAGTCTAAACTTTCAATTCCCACAATTCATAACAAGCCAAAAATGGAGGGGCAAGCAAAGCCCCTCCAAGCGTAACAAAACTTGTCATTATGCCTTTACTAGAAAAAAGGTTTCCAAATTCTTGAGAGTTTGTGTTGGTTTCTAAATTTGCCTATATGACTAGAATTTTTCATTGGCCTTTAACTTTAAATTGCTATACACAGTTAGAAATAAAAGAATATGAATCTTCCATCTCAGCTAGTGGAAATTCTAGTAGGGTGTTTGAACACAGAATCCATTCTGTTGAATCTGAGGTTGATATTGACAATTCCAGACTCATTCAAGTACTGGAAGAAAAGAAAATGAAATTAAGTATACCTTTCTTTTTCAAATCTTACCAGCTACTCACAGAGTAGTCAGCTGTTCACACATGGACCACTCTTGTGCCCTTTCAAAAGAGGGACTATTTGGCTTATTATATCTGTGCCCACTGTGCCAATACATCTGTTGCAGGTAGAATGGGTGGCAATCATAAAAAATAACCACATAACACCAAATCACAGGATTTATAGACACTTCTCATTTAGGATGCAGCAAGACATCAGATCAGATTTTTCTTTCATCATCTCTAGATACCTCACTCAGTGGCAAACTGCCAGGTCTTAACTTCCAAATACCAACTCATCTATCTAGAGAAATGGAGTACTGTGCTAATTCAATCGGATTTTTTTACTTTCTCTTCAAGAAGAATTTGGTATAAATAGTAAAATAATATTAAACCAAAAAATACTGTCATCCAAAAAAGATGCATCTCTGTTACTTTTTGGCCTTTGGAAATATTTCAGCATTGAACTGTTGACGACTCAATACCCAATCATACTCTGACAAGAATGTATTATAATGCTTTGTGTTTTCTACAGCAGCTTTTATCCAGATGGATCCAATAGTAATTTACATACTCGACACAAAAAAAGATAACTATGTTCATCACTGAACAGTTGTTTGCAAAGAATTCTAGCAGCTGTTTGGGAATGAAAAATCAAAATTTTAAGACACACACAGAAGAATACAGCAGCTCTGATGAAACTTCAGCGGGAATTCAGAGTGGCAAAAGGCACACTCAACAATAAATTGCAACTCCTACGGAAGAGCTAGAAATTTTTTAATTGATACCATGGTGTTAATTCTACTTGTATAATAAGTAGCACCTTCAAAGAGTTCTGCACCCCAAGATGTATGTCAAAGAACTACTATAGCAGTAAATCAAAGAAATGAACACTGTCTACTGAACAACCATGAGTTCCCTTTGCAGTGGGAGTTCTCCCATCAAAAAAATTCACATAAAACATTCACATATAAACGACTCAAAAACAACCAGGTACTACAACTTAATGAAAAAGGAAATAAATTGAAAATAGAGCCATAGATAGGGATCCATAGCTGAGATGTGCCTGTCTGGAAAAATCAGGTTAGAGATGTTGACCTCATCTGCAATATGGCAGAACATCCCAAAACATACATATTTGCATTCCAAGTACAACTACTGAAAATTGTTTGATAAGAGAACGTTTTTGTGTGTTGAGGCACTGTAAGGAAAACAAATTAGCCGAGGGGGTCTCAGACTAGAGTCATTAGAAAAGCCCATCTTCATACTACTTTGCATTGTGGTACTGAAGCTATAGCTGTACTGAGGTGTATTCTGCAATGTTTTAAAAACTGGTTCGGAAAAACTAAATAAAATTTGCTACAGGGTATTAAACCTAGCAAAAGTTTTCTGGGTTAAAGGAAAGAATGGAAGACGTTATAGAAAAAAAACCCAGACTGGAGATTATAAAGGTCATCCTTCAGGCACAGGAGTTTGGACAACAAAAAAAGTAACATGGTAGGAAGAAAAACTACTGCATATGCTTGCCTGATTCTTCTCTTCCCTAGACATCTGACATTGGCTGCTCTTGGAGGTAGACAGACCTTCAGGCCTGACCCAGAATGGATGCTTCTATTTTGTGTTTTACTCTGAACATTTAGAGTTGTAACTCAGTCTTTTAAGACAGAAAATCTTCACTCAAGTAATTGAGTAGCCAATTGAGAGGGAAAAGGTTCACTGGATAGGACAAAGCTGCATTGATGGAACAATAACAGCAGTGCACTGAGGCAGTAATTGCTTACTAAACCCAGATGTATGAAAGGTGCAATAACCACGCTGTAACTAGTGCAATCAGCTTTTCACTTTCATAGTCCTGAATCCACCTACAACATTAAACTCAATTAGGGATGTGGATTGCCAAGACTGATGCAATAGAGGAGGATCTGTATTCTGCAATATAGAGAGTAAAGTGACTCACAGCAGCGAGCTAGCCAGCTAAGGTAAACAAAATCATTCTTTATCTTCTCACTCTGGATCAAAAGGAACACCTGCAGGAAGAAGGAAAAGAAAAGATTATACATGCATGTACTTTTAAGCAAACAGAAGGCAGACCTGCCTCGTTTCAACATGTAGCTAAGGCTTAAGCCACATGAACAACTGCTTTATGAGAGGAGTTTGGGTATGCAAGAGCAGCGTTGGGGCACCTCTCGGTGTCAGGTAGGTGAAGAATTCAAACAGTGCCATGATTATCAAGGGACTTGTGCAGCTTCAAAACACCAAGCTGCGCAGAGGCGCAGCCTGCTCTGAACGAGTGCCAGTGGGCGTCCATGCAACACAAACAGCACAAAGGAACACTGGGCCTGTGGGAAAAGCTATTTGGAATGTGTTTGTTTGGAAAGCAATGCAAGCAATTACATTAGCATCTTCTTGAAATACCAGAAGTTTCACATATATATGAGCCTTTCCTTCCCATACATGTCAGAGATCGTTCCAGGTCAGCAATAAGCCACTTCTAACTGTTTTGGTTTCAGTGAAGTTCAGAGGCAAAACATTAGTCTTTTGTAACTTACTGTACAAGTACAGGTTGATTACATTCTACATCTAAAGGGATGTGTGGGGGCAAGTTATACATTTTAAAATGCACTCTGGCTTTGCTCACAAAAAACCCAGCTATTTATTCCTCTCTGCAGGTATATTTGTAAATATAC
This sequence comes from Actenoides hombroni, assembly GCA_024336885.1. Taxonomy (NCBI): domain Eukaryota; kingdom Metazoa; phylum Chordata; class Aves; order Coraciiformes; family Alcedinidae; genus Actenoides; species Actenoides hombroni. The sequence continues at coordinate 1,941,413 of WUAM01000173.1, read as the reverse complement.
TAGAATGCTACTGGCAAAACTCAAAATACCTTTATAGGAGCAGATATATGCACTGGAACAGTGAGTTCCACAAGTTACTGACATTTTTATTGTTTAAACATAGCTGATTTCCTAATTTTTCTGTGTGGGGGTGGGGAGGGAAAGGGTGAGAGGGAAGCAATAAAAAGACAGCAGCATTATCACTGTAAATAGCACTTCATGATAGGTTTTATTTTATTACGTCCATGAAGGTAAGCTTTTAAATAACAAGTGCTTTATATGGATATATTTTACAAGTATTTGAGACACTAGAGAAGGGTGATCTTTATACGAAAGTGTCATCACAATCAAAGATTAGACATTAGGCCAGACTAATCAACTTAATTACATAATTTTGTTATTTAAATGCATCAGCTACATAACACAAGTTTATATAGAATCCTTTGTAAGAACATAAGAGGAAAAATACAGATTAACAGCAGTTTACACCTTTGTGTATCTTTGTTCCCTGGCTGCAGCTAAAGATTACTTATAGCATTATCATTTTTATGAAGTCTCAGGAATCATCATAGCCTGCTAGCATGGTTTTAAAAGAGACTCACTTACATTTTCATTAAGCTAACTAAATTAAGGTAGGTGAATTGAAATATATATCCATTTTGCCTCACAGTCTTGGATTTTTTTCTTAAAGTGAGATGCAATTTCAGGTCACAGAAATAAAGGGGGTGGGTGCTGGAGGGAAGAGAAAAAAAAAAAAGAAAAAAGAAAATTACGAGGAAAGAGAGTGAAAAGAGAGGAAAAAAACAGGGGGGCTCTGCTGTTGGCAACCTTAAGAGTTAAAAAGTTAGAAAGATAGGGGAAAAAAACCAAACCAAACAAAAACCCCCAAATCCAAACCATCCAAACCTTTAAGATTCACTTTAGACTATGTGGTTGGGTTTTTTTTCCTGGCTTCTCTTCTTTCTGGTCTTGTGGAACATGTTGCTTCCATCTTCATAATAGCTATTTGCTTTTGCATATTTTAGTTGTAATTAAGTTTCTACTGCACATAGACACAAAAAATGCTGTGTGTAGAACTTAATCTCTTCCAGCTGCATCTAGATGCTGCTGAATAAGATAGTGAGCACTTCCTCTTTTCCTCCCACATCTCCCAGAGGAAGAATAATTTTTATATTTTTTTAAACACAAATTTCTAGGGACACCTAGAAGATCTTAACTATTCAGTGTCTATTACTCAGCATGCCCTAATCAGTCTGAACAATAAGACTGCCTGGGATACCAGACAAAGCGTATGAAATCTGATTAAGAAGGCATTCTTTGATCAATTAGAGATAGCTGCAAGCACTCTTGTGATGCACCACAAGCAGCATGACTCCCCATATACCTCACATTATAAGATTATCAAGATAATCTTTTCAGAATAGTGTTCACTGAGAGTTTTAGTTCCTCTAAGAAAGGGAAGATGATATTCCACTCAACCTGCTTATTTTCAACCAACATGAAAACCTGGAGGAAGAACAGGAAGGAAAGAGGGGAGTATGGGGGAAATGTTTCTACTTTTGTTTTTTTTCCAAAGAAAGTAAATACATACCTCTTCAGCCTCACTAAAATTGCCCATAGCAGCTTTGGCTTGGGCATAGTTGAAGTTAAAAGTGTCATCATTGTAGAAGTAACTCTGGAAAATAAGCCAAACAGACAACCCTCAAATAAATAAAACAAACAAAAAAAACCTTCTCCCATGGTGTAATAACATTTAAAATATCTCCCCCCCCCCCCCCCCCCCCCCACACACAACTCACATATAAACAAAGACAGGAAAACAAAAAAAAACAACCAAAAAATAAAGACGTG
>WUAM01000173.1:1920286-1935757 GCA_024336885.1 Actenoides hombroni | reverse complement strand
GGTCCTGGTGGACAGCAGGAGGACCATGAGCCAGCAATGTGCCCTTGTGGCCAAGAAGGCCAATGGCATCCTGGGGTGTCTTAGAAGGGGTGTGGTTAGTGGGTTGAGAGAGGTTCTCCTCCTCCTTTACTCTGCCCTGGTGAGGCTGCATCTGGAATACTGTATCCAGTTCTGGGCCCCTCAGTTCAAGAAGAATAGGGAACTGCTTGAGAGAGTCCAGCAGAGCCACAAAGATGATTAAGGGAGTGGAACATCCCCCCTTATGAGGAAAGGCTGAGAGAGCTGGGTCTCTTGAGCTTGGAGAAGGGGAGACTGAGAGGTAACCTCATTAATGTTTATAAATATATAAAGGGTGAGTGTCCGGCAGATGGAGCCAGGCTCTTTTCAGTCCCAACCAATGATAGGACAAGGGGCAACAAGTGCAAGCTGGAACATAGGAGGTTCCACATAAATATGGGAAAAATTCATGGTGAGGGTAACAGAACACTGGAACAGGCTGCCCAGAGAGGTTATGGAGTCTCCTTCTCTGGAGGCATTCAAAACCCACCTGGATGCGTTTCTGTGTGACCTGATAGAGGTGGTCCTGCTTTGGCAGGGGGGTTGGACTAGATGATCTTCTGAAGTCCCTTCCAATCCCTAACATTCTGTGATTCTGCGTGATTCTGTGATCCTGTGTGCTTCTGTGATCATTCTATTGCCCACTTACTCTCAATTTCTATTTAGTGTCTTTTTCATTTCTGTCTCTTTCCTTTACAAACACCAGCCTTATTTTCCAATACTAATGACAACTCCATTTGCCTCCCCAGATGTTACTCTCCTCTCTGTCATTTCTAAGTTTTCCCACTTCGCTAGGAGGTAGTGAGTAATCACGTTTAACATTTTCAGTTTAGAACCAGTTGTTTAAAAACTTTTTCAATGAAATGAACAGAGCTAGCCATTTCTGTGGGGTGACTCATTACAAGATATGCATAACAAATACACAGGATGAAATCTCCTCTGGAAATTACCATCTGTCCCCGTTAGTTATAGACTGAGACCAGATCATCAGTTGTAACTAGAAATCTGACTTTTAGATGGCTCGTTAGGGAAAACAAATCTCACTGTTAGTTTCCAGCTCCCCTTTTCTTCAATTACACATACATTCCAATTTGGGGTGGTGGTGGGGTGTCTCTTCATTTCACTACAGTGGAGCCATTCCAGTGGCTACAGCCACTTGGGACATCTTCAATGATGTCTTTCTAGACAATGTTTAAAAGCATTACACTTTCATCGTTTTTCATAATCAACTGATTTTGGCATCATTACAACCATGTGTTTTTCTTTAGATCTCGCCCTCCTTAGGACATAGTAATTGTACTCATCTTGTGTATTTCCCTAATAATGTATTTTAAAATTCTCATTCCTCTTCGTACCAATTACAGAGTTCTTACAACTCTAGTTTCAAATCACTGGAAAATGACTGCAATAAGTTAACCCTAGAATCACACTCCAGCCTCTCTCTTTTTCCTCACATCTGACTTATAACTGGATATCTGTAAGTTATACCCATTTTATCCATTGAATATTACTGAACTGATAATGCTGCATTATGATAACTGCAAACTCCTTCTCTTACACTGAAAAATGAAACATTGCCTGCAGGGTACCACTCAGATTACTTCCGCAAAAATAATTTTCTTAGCTTACTGCTTTGGTCATATTGCCCTATCTTAGGCCTTCGGTGACTGCTTTTCCTGTAAAATATAAGCATTATTACTTTCAGAGTCCTTCATGTCCTATCTTCCTTACACACTCTTGTTCACAACATTGTTTACAAAATGTTGTCCCCAAATTATTAACCAGTGACAATAATCTCCATCACTGATTTGACAAGTCTTAAGAAAACATTTGGGTTTTTTCCTCCATTCTACCCATGCTATAAATACCCACAAATTTCTTCATTGTCTCCCTTTAATTATCTTCCTTACCTTCTGTGATGCCACCAGAATGTCTGATAATGGTTAAACTGCAAGTGCAATGAGAACATCAGACTCACGATTCTGCACAATGCTATTTTATAAACAACTACTTTATATTTTGATCCATTTTCTGTACTGACCACTTATCTTCCACTGTTGTTCCTGTGTTTTGTTGTTTCTGTTGTGTCTCTGTATCTTTTTATGTTTACATAATATCTTGCACATAACAGTCTAATTCTGCAAGCAGTGGTTCTATGCATTAGAGTACTTCCGATAGTAAATAATAATACTAACCTTGACTGAGTTGAGGTAAATCAGGACATTACCAAACTGTCTAAGAAGAAAGAAGCAGGAGGACATGCACTGTCTTCCTGGAATGGTATCTAAAATTCAAAAGAGAAATGCACATTTGTAGAATTTAAAATCACATGGTAATGGAAATCACTGCCAAGACTGCTGGCAACTAGGAAAGCATCTAACTTCTAAAAATAGTTTAACTTGCCTTTTCAGGCAAAGGACCATACTAGAGGTTAGAAAAACTATTAGATCATTTTGTCAACTTTCTCTACAGCATACAATAACTACCACAAGACTGTAATCAACAGCAAATTCTAAAGAGACAAATTCTTAAAGTAACAAGACTTTTCCATTACACAGTATATGTAGCATAATTTTGCCATGAATTATTTTTAGTTGTAGGAAGTAAGCAAGTACTCTTATCTTACACTTTATACAAAGCCTGAGTTTGTTGTTCTAACCTTTGTTGTTCTAGCCTTTTTTCTTTAAAATTATTCTTTTCAGTTATCCTGAACAAAGAAGCTCTACACATTTTAATTTTGGTTCCAGTAAGACAGTAAACTCGATACACTGAAATTATTATTATAAAATATTTTAATACATGCAGAGGAAAAATACTCTGTGATAAAATACAATACAAAAATTAATTTCCATGCATTTGGGCGTACCACATTGCTCATAAGTGGTAAAGCCATTAGGCATATCAGTTCAAACGAGTGTCAGTAAACTTTGCTGCCATCTATATCATCATAAACTTTGCTGCCATCATACTACGCTGTCATCCACTCTGAAATTGCAAGCTGTGCTACTGAAAAACTATTTCAAAGCTTTTTTAGAGATTCTGAAGTAAGCTTACTAGAACTAGTTTTTGCTAAACTCAACCAGGAGAGATTAGTCAGACATGAATGAACCAAAGTAGCAGCTGGGAAGACATAAATGCAAGTGATGTCAAATCACTATTGTTTCACTACATCAAATGATCATTAGAGAGCTCTGTGCAGTTTGGTACGGTGACAGAAGATAAGATCCTAAGGCTACCAACAGCCCTGAATTCATCTGCTCCTGTAGGTTAGCTACCATCAATCTATCCACACCAGAAAATATCTTTTCTGTATATAGAAATTTCATGTATCTGAAGACCACTATTTTGACTCCACACCACAGCACAAAATACAGCATTCCACTGGAAAATTGTATATTCTCCTTTAAAGAAAGTAGGGTAGTAATTTTTTCTCTAAAACACTATATAAGATCTCAAAATATATTTCAAATGAAAGCAGAATATTGTCAATTTTTATCTTTAGTGCTAGGAGATATTGAGGTCAGATGTCCTGTCATTTCCATATAGAGACAAGCCATCTATGCTTGAACCACATCATTCAGTTCTCCAACTTCAGAAAATTATTTGGTTATTTATGAAGTGTTCACTTGGGAGCAGAAAATGGCCTGTTTATTTATTTATCCATTTTTACATGCAGGCATACTTATCATGACACATATATGCCTTGACAGGACAAAACCAGAAAGTTTTCTTGTGTCTCCACTCTTTTTTTTTTCTGATTGTTGTTGTAATGAGAATACAGGTACCTCAAAAGTGCTCCTTTCCTTTCACTTGTTGAGGTTCACAAACCCACAGCAATTTATTTTAAACAAAATTTTAAAAAATGCAAATAAATGTGCAAATAAGACAACTGAGAATACATTTTCAGTGAAAATGAAACACAGTAACAAAATATTAGAACCACACCTTTATTTTCCCATATATTATGGAGAGTTTAAGTTTCAGTATTTATTCTTATGTTCACATTTTGGAAAAAAAATTTATTTGTTAACCCAGAATACCATCTTCCATATTCTTTTAGTGAAAGATCTCATTAAAAAGAAAAAAGAAAACAAGCAAAACATGTCTAAATCTCACACAGCTCAGCAATGAATACTACTAGTGACAGGAAAACTAGGGGTTTATAGTTCTAATTCATCCCATGTGACTCACACAGGAAGAGGAAAAGTTCTCATTTCGAAAAATTATTTAGGGTGACCTAAGAATATCTCAAAGAAAAGACTGCACAAAGTCCAGAAGAAATGTTTCATTCCTCCCACCCAACACCAGATATACCTGACTTGGTCCTATAAGAAGAGGTAATATGTAAGAAAGGTTGCTTTTCTCCGATATTCTTGCAGCATTTTTAGGGTAGTTTGTAAGAATTATGTTAAGCATCAAAAATACTGCATTTAATGGATATGTTAATGTTCATTTACTTTCACTAATGTTCCTCTTGCCCCATTTCCTCCTTAACTCAGATATCTGATCTATTTAATTTTCCACCCAGTTGAGACCCTGGGAGAAGAGCATGAGAATTAACTATAAAAATCTATCGTTTTATCTTCCTTTGTAATGCCAGTTCCATTTCATGTCAGTGGGATTAAGAATTTTTATTAAGTTTAAAAAAAACCCAAACCAACAGTAAACAAAGCTGCTGTTCTGGGTGCTATTTATTTCTGCCAGAGGGTGAATGTTGACTCCTACTCAAAGTGCTTCCTGGTTTTGTTTGTTTGTTTGTTTTGGGTATCCCTACTCCTCATGAACTATGTAACTTCCAGCATGAGATGAAATGTGTACGTGTTTTGGAAAGGACTTTCACATTAACTCTGTTTCCTCTATGTTCCTTGAACTTACAACTCAGACATCTAATTCAAAATAGAAAAGGGCATAATTGATGACTCCAAATGACTTTACAAATACATGACATTGTATTCTTCCTAAAGTGTCTGTTGCTGCTTTTTTTCCTTAATGCAGTTTCTACAATTATCAAGTTTCTACCATTAACAAGAGAAAGTCAGAAAGACAGGACCTTGTTTTGAAAAAAACATTCCACAACTTCATTTTAATCAATTAATTTTTGATAATTCACATCAAAATCAGAAGCCTTATAGTCCCAGTTGTGAGCAGACACAGCATAGGATTTCCTCACTCTAGTGAGCACAACCTACTTTTGTATTATAAACCTGCAAAGCAGCTAAGTAACTTGATAAAGATCTTAAACAGACAATCTAGTGGTACAAGCTCCTTGCAAGGATTGGCCCAGTGGGAAGTGCTGAAGGATGACTGACATGCTTGAATAGCACAGCAGGCTACTTAGCAAAAGCCCAAGCATACAAACAGCAAGAATTCACTTTTCCATTCTAAATCCAGCAAAAAACAAAGTAAGTTGATCAAAAATGACCACAAATACACAACATAGTGTCTAATATGCTAAGTTACATAAGAACATAAAAATGATCATATTGGATCCAAAGTTTATCTGATTCAGAAGCTTGCTGAATAAGAATATCCAGCTATAGAAAGAATATATTCTGATTTCACATATAATATATGTTGTGCTATGTAATATCACTTCCTTTGACGTTTCTTCAGCTTCCAGCAATCTGCACTGAAGACTTCATAATCATCACTGAAAAATTTGTGTTAAAAAGCCAATGGACTTCCACAGATTTCTTTATACCTTTGATTCTTGCAAGATTCTATATCAAATAAGTTGTCTTATTTGAAAAAGTAATTTGTGTTGTTTGTTTTAATTGTCCTGCATGATGAAACCTTGTTTTTTTGTATGGTACCGCAACTAAATCTTCTCTATTCTTCTTGTCATTTATGATGTTCTGTATCATGAACATAACCAACTCAGTCATCGTTTTCCATGTTACATATCCTCTTGTATTTAATATTTCCTTGTTTAAGCTATCCCCTTTCTCTGATCATCCTTGCTGTCTTCATTCTACCCTTTCTTGTCCTACCATTTTTCTTTTGAAATGTAAGAACCAGAACTGCAGACAGCTTTCAAGACTGGAAACCACATCTCTATACAAAGACAGTAATTATTTTTTCTTTGTTTTCTCTTTCCTCATCAATTCCTAAGATTCTCTTTAAAATTTCTGATAATATTGCAAATATAGTTTAAGGGTTTTTTTCCCCTATGTACTACTTTACATTTATCAAAGCTAAATTTAATTTGCATATTATTACCCAGCCTCACAGCTTTCATCATTGTGGAAGCTTTCATTTTTCCTACTAGGGGTAATTTTGTACCATTAGCAAACCTAGTCATGTCATTATTTGTCTCCTATAGCTCATTAATTATGAATACAAGCCCTTTCTTTAAAGAAACAAAAGATTTTTTCAAGTGTTCAAATCAGGTGCATTTTATCCTTTTTACAGTTCCTTGTCTGAAAATTTCCTGTTACAAATTAGAAATGTAGTTTCCCTTCTTGAAATTTGTACTGTGGAAATTTTTGAGGTATTTACTAACACATGTATTTTGAATTTTATTATACTCAGATCACTGTAACAGAATTGGATTTTCATTAAAAAATTTCAAATCAGGTTCTATGTAATCTCTGTATTGGTCTAGAGTCATGTGTTCACTTGTGTTCTCTCTAAGAAAGATGAAAATGTAGCATTTAACAATTTATTCTCTATATCATGTCATGTTATTGCATTTACTAGGTCAATATGGGCAGAATAGAAGTCTTCAACTATTATTTAATTATCTTTCTATATAAAATCTCTAACCTCTTTAATATGCCAGTCACTGTTCCCATCCAGGCTGGCTGGTGAATAATTTAGCCTCAATATGATGAGTCTCCTATCTGAACATGTAATTTAAAACAATTTCATAGTACTGATTGATAAAGCAAATACATTTACGTTATTTTGAGAGGTTTCTATAATGTTTAGATCCATTCATCCACTGGCATAATCTATTTAGTTATAGTCCATTGCAAATTAAATAAGAACAGTATTCTACATATTGTCTCCACCTATCACATTTTAAAAAACTATTTTATATTTATAGCTTCCTCTTCTAAAACCAGGTGTTCCACTTTATTCATTTTATTGTAAACCACCTGTTATTTGCATAAACATATATACATATTTGATCTTCATGCATTTACTTTTTGTTATGTCTTACCTAAATGGAACTGTTTGTCTCTTCTATTTCCTATCTACAGTTTGTTGACCTCCACCTGTCCTTCATTTGAGGATACAAAAAAACCCCCTCACACTATTTTGCCTTTAAAGGAGGAGTTACCTTGAACTGTGTGCTCTTCTGTATGTCAGCTTTCTGACACAAGACATTAAAAAGATGACAAAGCAGTTTGTAGACAGAAGTACCAAAAGTGTAAGATGCTCGCAATACTAATGTTCCTTCCCATAGGCTCATTTTTTGTTTTCAATTAACCCACCTTCCTAATTGGACTACATTTCTGTTCCATTTACACCTTCCCCCGTGCCCCAACTATACCTCAAGTCTCAGCCTCTCTCTCTTGTTTTGCATATGGGTTTTAAAATAATTCACAGTAAAATTAAGACTTTTAGCTTCCTAAAAAATTCTGTTTTGGCTTGGGGCTGTATCTTCACTATACATTTTTCCAGGATATCTTTTCTCAGACTACCTCTGTATTATTTTTATTCACACATACTATGGTCACTCATCACACCCGCATGACTGTCATGGGCATTAAGAAGTCTACCACCACTATATCCGTCACCCTGTGACTTTACTGGCATCACAAACCCAGTTAGCTATATGCCCACTAACAGAGTTCTCCACTACTACAGTCCATGTTGCTTCTTTCTGTTTGCTGGGATCCCAATTCCAAAGGGATAGCCCCAATACGAAAGGAACATGTTAGGGGAACCTCATCTGTGGAACTGCTTCCAGCCTTCCAACATGAAGCTCTCTGCTACACAATGTCAACAGTACAAGGGCTGTAAAGGGAACAGAATGGATCAACAGTATTTCTGAAAGTTTCATCAGTGTTGCTGCTCTATCTCTTGAGCTCCTTCTCTTTAGTCACCATGGACACAGGAGACAACATTCTGTCTCTGAGGACCATGAGTTGTCTGCACCAGAAACATGCATAAGTTACTCACCTAAAAAAATAGTTCTAGTGACAATGCCTACACCAGAAACTGGGAATTCAGCCATTGTGGTTGAATTTCTGTGTTCCAACTACTGGCTTTTTTCATTTGGGATTTTTAGTTGTACTTTGGCAAGGCGAAGGGAAGACAAGGTCTTGTCTTGGTCTATTACTGAATAAGTAAAAATACATTTTGAAAATATATTGATTATTTTGTTGGATTTTATAATGATTTTTTTTTTATTATTCAAACAAGGAGTTAGTCCCAGAGCCTTCATTTCTCTCTGTAGCCAAATTCCTTTCTATGTTTTTAACACCCTCAGTTCTAGGGCACACTCTGTGCTAGGACTCTGTGTACTCAACGGGCTTTCTTTAGTAGTCCTAGATTTGTACCTGTGATGTTTCAGCCACATGCTTCATCTAATTAGACTGTTGCCTTCTGTTTCTATAATGGGAATTATTAGTCAAATGCAACCTGCCATGGCGTCTATCAGTGAAGATGAACAGTTTGCAGTATGGCCTCTTTTCAAGCCAAATTCAGATAGTAAGGTTTGGAATCAGTTGAGCCTTCTAATACAAATTTGCAAATTTGTTTTAGACTATAAATTAGACTTTCTTACTCGTACTACAGCAACAAAATGCAGCAGTCATGTTAACAGTCAGCAGTTAGACAAAAATACAATGGTATATATTTGGTTATTGTAAGAAGGATTACATAATGGAGAAAGAACATTTCAAACATACCACATTCACTGGCTGATTCACCCACCAGCTGGAAGAACTGCTGAGCAATTTTCAGATGATCTCTCTGGGAGGGGAAAAAAAAATAAAAATCCAACACGAGTTCCAGAGTTCCTACAATACACAGTGAAAATACACTCTGAGAACAGACAGGCAGCAACTAACAGACAAGCCAGGGCTGAAGTAAAAATGGAAAAGGTAAAATGTGCCAATGTATGTGCCTAGATACACAAGAACACTGTAGAAAACAAACAGGTTTTTTGGAATCAGGACAGAGAAGCCAAATTCAGCTTGATTTAGTGTCAGGACTAGCAACAGAGATTTGTATTCCATTCATTCTAGACAGAGTACTGTACAAAAGAAGATTAAGAGACTCAGAGATCCTGCAGTCTAAAGGAAAAATGACTGCTTCTTTCACTCCATTTCAGTTTCTACAGATCTGTTCACATTCTACTGTTGGAGAAGCTCTAGTTTCACTTACTGAGCCTATTTCTTGTCCAAGTGCTGCATTTACCACTCCTTTGAGGATGTACTCCTGAAAAAAACAAATAAACACAAAAGTTAAAAAGGATCAGAGAACACAAGGTGAAGATTTCAAGAGACATGTAAGAGCCTATGTGTACATTATTTTCTTTGTACATTAAACTCTATCCCAATTCAGTTTAATAGGTACCTGGTTAGTATGATAGCACTTCAGCACAGTAGTAGTTATGCCCCCAAAATCCATTCTGCTTGCTAGCTAGTCACTTCTGCTAAACATGTGGGTTGCAGAGCGGTAGTGTTACTTTCTGTTAAGTCTTATGCTCAAAAATGATGCACCAGAAGGAACACTGTAACATATTATCACGCCCTCTTCACCATCATATGACCAATAATCAAGTGCAATATTGTTTTATTAATGCACAGATCCCACTGCAATATGCATGTTGGTTAACCATAACCACTAACATCCTTGCTGCAAAACGCATAGCATTTCTCACCAGGGCAATAATGTCAAGACTTTTGTGCTCTGTGGTCACATTACTCTATTGAAATTAGGAATAGGAGTAGACTACCCTGTAATCTCTACTATGAGATACAACAATAGTTTAATTCTTCTCTCAGGGAAGATTTTCTCAGAGTGTAATAGATTCCCTTGTCTTATTCCAATCTTACAATTAAGTGTTATAGCTATAAGTCTATTTTAATAGGTACTCCTGATGAACCTGGGCAGCCCTGTCACTGATGTAAACACAGAAAAAGAGAGAGACATCTACATATACCAACAATGGAGTGCAAGGATACAACCTGAGGGTACTAACCAGCATGCTAAGCAATCATTTTAGCACACCAACTCTCTTAGAGATGCTAAAATGCTATCCTATAGATGTCATGACAAAGATGAAAATTGAGAACTGAAAAAAACAAGTAGTTTTGCAAGTCTTAGTGGGGAGTTCCTTTCAAGTGCAAGTGAGAAAGATGGAAAAAACCCACAGAGATTCTCATTTCACAATATTATCAAAAACGGTAACATGTTATTTCTATTAGCCATATATATGGGGAAAACTGAGGCTGAATGACCAATAGCTGCAGAAAACTGTTCAATTAAATCTTGCTATACTGAAAAACACAAGAAGTGAAAGGCACAGCAGAAGACACTCCTCAGCACAGAATCACCAGATCTGTGCTCTTGAGGTTTTCCTTTTCCCTCTCTCCATCTAATCCTCACACAGACTCGTGAAAGGTCCCTTTCATGCCCTGCTATGTGACCTTTGGAAAATAAACTGCAGAGGAATAAATCAGGGACTAAAGATGTTGGAACAGCCACAAAAGAAAATTACAGTAGCAACCAAGGGACATCGCAGTTTTCACTCATTGAAGCCAAAGTGAGATGTGATTCAAAAAGACCTATTATTTAAACAGCTTAATCTAATCTAGCTCATTTTTATTGAAATGGCTTCAGGACAAACCACATGAGCATCGCAGCTAGCAGATCTGAAGAATGGTAACCATCACGAGGGCAGATGTGACAAGTAGCTGTAGTTTGAAGAGGGCTTTTGTCTGTGCATTAATGGTCAGCTCCCCAGAAGCAAGTCTGGGGGAATACACAACAGAGCTGTATTCTTAGGTGACCCAAAGCGGTACAGTAATGAACACACTATGTACTTATATATGCACATATATAATATTTTATGCATGCACATTAAGACTATTGTTGATAAAAGGATATAAAACACAAAAGTTTTAAGAATGGTAATGGGGCAAGCTGTCCTCAGGACAACAGTTTTGTATGTGGCAGCCTTCATATCAGTTTACAGCCTCTGATTTTATGTACCATGACATCAGTTTCCAATTACCTGTGGAGCTGTAGGTTCCAGGTCCTTAATCAGGTTATAGGCCTCCTGCACATCATCTGAAAAATCAGACATTAGAATCCATGACAACCCATAGCCCACTGTATTACAAGTCACTCACCCTCTGCAACATTCCCCAATAGTCATAGACTAAGAAATAAAGCATTTAGACAGGAGAAGAAGGGTAACTATAAATCATTGTGAATTTATATCACAATGGTGATGGTTTTTAAGAACTCAAATAACAAATGTGGAGTAATAGCTTCTTTATTACTACAGTTTTCCTAGTAGAGATGATTTGGCCCCCTTGTTCATAATCCAGTGACTGTGTTCTCAACAGACAAGGTCAAGATAATAAATCCATCATCTTCCTGTCTTTTCGTATATTTATTTACCCCTCAAGGAGGATAAGGTAACATGATTCTGAAGGAAAACCTCATCTTTTCCTTATCAGGATTTCAAAATCTGTGCAGCAGTTCTTACGCGTTCCTAATTTTAACCAAAAAAAAAAAAAAAAAGCACTACTAGTATAGAAGTTTAAATGTAAAGTTTGAATTCAATAAACAACTTCCTTCCCATCCATGAAGTAAGTAAAATTAAATGGTCCTACATTTTAACTAAATCAGAAATGTTGGCACTACAGTCAGCTTTGTAAACCAACCTAGTGAAGATGCCCTTTTTACTAGCAAAAGTTTGTTAATACAGCATTATACCAGCTGCCCATATGAACAAGCCTTATCAAATAAACCATTTTTTTTTGCCATCCATACACTTGTGGGGATAGTACTCCAGGGTAACCATAAAGCAATATGCATTGGAGCTGCCAGGCTCCCTCTGCTTTCCTACCCATTGCCTTGAGCAGTCATGTAGGAAGCCAGCGCAAGGTACTAGACTAGCCAGAAGTCATCACTTTTTTTTTTAAATTGAAATATTTTTGGCTAGCTCAGCTCACCAACAACTAAATAAAAAATAAATAAGAAAAAAGACAGCAGCCCCTATTTTCATCAGCGTAGACCATGAACACAGAACTATGCTCTTCAGGCTCCAATAGAAGCCTCTAGCAAATCTCACTAGAGCAGATTACGACTAGATACCTGGCCCCAAACCCTGCTAAAAGTCGCTGCCTTAAAGAGCTGAAAAAAATGGGATGCATGTTTGTGCTTCAGCCACTGCAGTTCAGAGTATGTCTTCATACAACTTACCTTTATCAGCGACCTTGTAAGTTTTGGAGAGACAGCTGCAGTCATTAGAAGTAATGATTTCTCACATTCTTAACCTATGTTGCTACACTGACAAGACTAAAATGGAAATTTAGCCTAAACAGGAAAGAGATTTTAATCCTAATTCCCCTTGTCCTCCTTTGTCAGCATGCAAGTCATTTGTATACCACAGTGAAGAACAGAATCTAACTAATGAAAATTACCACAAGGTTGACAGCAAATGAGTAAAAAAGACTGATTTTTAAGTGGTGCAGATGATGTACTTTGCTTCTGTGTAAGTAGAACTGAATTTGAAACTTATATTATTAACAATATTATTGGGCAAGATAATTGGTAATAATTCCAAAATTACCTACGGTGATACTGGCAACAACAGCACTGGACAGAAAGGTGGCCAGGAATAGCAAGCACCAATGCCAAAGTGCACTGGCTAACTCAATGTATGACTGGTTGTATGGATAAGAGGATAGCATACCCAAACCATTCTATGATTCCATGAAAGCAGTGGATGCTGTACACCTTGACTTCAACAAAGTCTTTGACGTGGTCTCTTATATATTTGTCCTAACCAAACTTGTAAGACAGGGCTGGCTAAGTAAGATGGTAAATGGGTGGAAAACTGGATGGACTTCCAAAGGATGGTGATCAGTTGTATAAAATCCAACTGGTGGCTCATTACTACTCAAATCCCCCCATACTGGTACTACTGAATGTCTTATACTAACAAGCCAGATGACAGGATGGACAGTATGCTCAGCAAGTTTGCAGATGATAAAGGACTGGAGAGAAATCTCCCAGCTATTCAGAAGAAGCTCAAAAGAGGCTGAAAACAAATGGGCTGAAGAAATGTCATGAAGTTCAGTGGAGGCAAAATGCAAGTCCTGCATCTTGCTTGGTTTGAAACAATTCTAAGCAACATGACAGGAAGCAGGCTCACCGGCTAAAAGGCAACTTGGCAGCAAAGGAGGCCAAACTGCACACTGGATCACATTAGTGAGAATTTAGCCATCAGGGAAAGGGAGTGATTCTTCTCTATTTGGCACTTGTGAGATTCTATCTGGAGTACTGTATCTGGTTTCAGAATCCCTTGCTCAAGACAGATCAAGTTGAGAGAACTGCATCTGCTTAGCTTTCAGAGAAGGCTCAAGGGAAATCTTACCACTGTCTACAACTAGCTAATGGGATATCCAGAGAAGATGGAAACAGATTCCATAGAGTGAGATGAAAGGCAGTGGACACAAGGTGGAACAGAGGAATTTCTGACTAGATACTTGTCTGGACAAGGCTCTAAGACACCTGATTTAATTGGACCTGCCTTGAATAAAATATGCTAGGGATTTCCAGAGATGCCTTCTCACTAATAATAAGATTCTGTTATTTACCTAGAATGCTATAAATTTATAAAACATAAAGCAGGTGATAATGTACTTTTAATAACATGCAGTTATGACCATTTGGATTTACTTGAGAATGTAATTTACAACCATGGTGTAATATAAATAAACTCATATGAAATTTAGATAACCGTATTGTCATCCTTTAGTAGCAAATAAAACAAAATAAGGATATAATTACCATATTTTGTGAAGACTGTGACGTTTGCAGATTAGCAAAAAGTCATATTGATATGAATGCCCAGGAAAGATTAGAAGTTTGGAAGATCTGGTTATTTCTATATTTTGTTTAAGTGAGCATTGGAAAAACCTGGTTTGGCTTTTGCAATTACATAGCTAGTAACATGCTTCGCAAACATACTCCTGTTTTAATCAGAAACGGGTTTTAATTATTAATAACAGGATATTTCTGTCTACAATGAACGCTACAGAAAGAATAATGAGTTGGCCAACCAACTGGCCATGAAGAACTGCTGAAAATTGCCATATTTAAGTGAAACTGGGGGAAAGGTAGTTCTGGCAAGGGGAGATTGTGACAAACAACTCCAATTATACCACCTCCTCAAAAGAACAAGGAAATTAAAAGTTAAGGAGTTGGACAGAGCACATCTAGTGATTTATATAGCAAGCGAGGATATTTTAGCCAATCACATCAGTGAATAACAACGAATATGTATTAGAAAGAAGAGTATAATTAAAACTTTGTGTATAAATAACTGGTGTTTTAGGATGTTGGTGTGCTGGGTCATGATTGTGCTCTCATGAGAATAAAGAAAATATGTCTACCTTCTGTGTATGATTGGCAGTTGCATACTAGGTGACAGACCAAGTTTTGGGAAAACAAGATTGATGAGATCCTATTGCACAATATTAGCTACAACAGAATTTCTATAACTGCTGATAGTCATCAGTAGCAGGACATTCTAAAATTTGTCACAGTCTGAGCTGAAGTGAAATAATGAGGCAGTGCTTCAATTGCACATGTGGACAAGAGCAGCAATCCTGGAGCACCAAAAGGAACTTATTCCAATTACAAAGATTGAATCTCACCAACCTTGATTGACAAATTGTAAAAATATTACTCAGAAACAGCATCTGAAATTCCAAGTTAAACATACAATAAAAAGCTCACCAAGTTTTTTCAGTGTACTGTGTTTATGTATGTTCAGATTCACTGATGAACTTACTGCAATGCAAATAATATAAAGTTGGTGTGACTTCTGCCATCAGAATACCTCTTTTTTAACTCATTTTTTTTTAACATTTTAGGAAAAAAAATTACAGGCATGTACTTTATTTATTTAAAAAGTAAGAAAAGACAATTTCCTGTTTTCAGATACTCTGGTCATCTAAACATATTTTGTCACCTTTTAAAGGTTTCACTTTTTAAAGGTGACAAAATACAAGGCTTATAAGGAAACAGTGGATGGAAAAGCAATCATCACATCACTTTATATTACAGAATCACAGAATAATTGTGGTTGGAAAGGACCTCCTAGATCACCGAGTCCAACCATACCTACAAGAATAAAGAACACCTAAATACCTAAACACCTAAACAAAAGGAAACAAAAACACACAACACACCACAACGACCCCAACAAACACA
>WUAM01000173.1:1900650-1920186 GCA_024336885.1 Actenoides hombroni | reverse complement strand
AGTACTCAAGATGAGGCCTCACAAGGGCTGAGTACAAGGGCACAATAACTTCCCTTCTCCTGCTGGCCACGCTATTCTTTATAGATGACTATTTATGACTTCTTTATTAGATGACCGCAGTTAACAACCTACTTATCACTCAGTTGTCAACCCACTGTTGAATAGAGGTACACAGTGGGAAAATAGGAATGGCTCTGAAGCTGAACTCAGATAAAATTCAAGGGAGTCAGCCAACTAAGGAGATAAACAAGTATAAAATCCCTTCCAATGGATTCTAGCTACCTACCTTTCATTCTTTAAGTGTTGTAAAGTAGATTTGGAATGAAATGTCTTATTCACAAAGCATAACCTTGTTCACAGTAACTTTGGCACATATTCTGTTTGTGCCATATTTACAGAAATAGTCTTCCCTGCCTTCATAGGACATAGGCCTACCATTCTTACATATTCAGGCAGAGAAGAAGTTGTCTCACTATACACATATAAACATCATCATCTCTAAAGCTATCTCCTGCAACCCAAGAACCTCCAATACTCTGCTGAAGTAGATTTATTTGACTGCACACAATGAAAGTCCTTCACTGCAAGCTATGGGAGGGAACTCTTGCATCACTATTTTCCAGAGGGACATAAAATAAATTACATTCTACAGCAAAGTAAAAAAAAGCATTTAATTGAATAGTCAGTTGAGATCAGATGAATGAATGTCATTCCTGAAGCTATGAAAGAGAGAGAGGAAGGTGTGTTTACCTTGCTGGAGATAGTAAATCACAAGATTCAGTCTTGCCTCAGGAATAACATCAACCAGAGGAGGCAGGACCTGCAAAGCCCCTTCTCCTCCTCGGAACACCACCTGCAGAGAAAAGCAGCATATAGGTAACTGTGTACGAAAATCTTGTCTATGATCTCTTAATTCGAGGAAATTAATCCTTAAATTCCTACATTAACAGTAGGAAAAGGTCAGTGGTACTGGCATTAGGATAATCCCTTCTTTAATATAACTACAGAATTACAACACGTGATGATCTTTATTCTGAAGAATATAAAGTACTTAATCCATCAGTAAAGATTAACTTACTTCAGCTTTTAGCAGCTCAAAGCACTGATACATAATATATCAAAGACTTTAAAGAATAATATGGTCTGAGACAAAAGTGAGGGGAAACACATCAGAATTTAAATTTTCTTATGATGTATTCATATGAAGAAAATAGGCTAACAACTACATTTATTTAGAATGTCACAAGATCCTAAACTGATCAGAAGTCAAATCTTTATACTTCAGTTTCACATGACAGTTGCTCCAAGAAAATCTAACATACTTCTTCAATAAACCACTTGATATGAATGCCCAGAAAAATTAGAACTTTAAATTACAGAAATAACCAGATCTTCCAATTTAGTTCAAGTGAGCATAGGAAAAGCCTGGTTTGGCTTTTGCAATTACATAGTTAGTGCCATGCTTCGCAAGCATACTCCTGTTTTAATCAGAAACAGGTTTAATCATCAATAACAGGATATCTCTGCCTAGAACAAAGGCTATAGAAAGAATAATGAGTTGACCAACCAACTGGCCATGAAGAACTGCTGAAGATTGCCAAATCTAAGTGAAACTGGGGCAAAGGTAGTTTTGGCAAGAGGAGATCGTGACCATATTCTCATGGATGACAGACTCATGGACCACTAACCCCAATTACATCACCTCCTCAAAAGAGCTATCGAACTGGACAGAGCATGTGTAGCGATTTACATAGCAAACAAAGACATTTTAATCGATCACATAAATGAATAAATATGCATATGTATTAAAAATATGAATATAATTAAAACTTTGTGTATAAATAACTGGTGTTTTAGGATGTTGGTGTGCTGGTTTTGACCCAGAACCCATGATTGCACTCTCATGAGAATAAAGAAAATACCTCCACCTTGTGTGATTGGCAGGTGCATACTGGTGACAGACCTAGTTTTGGGAAAACACACTGGCAAAAAGTCCAACATTCAAAATAAAAAATGTTAACTTAGAAAAGTCCAGTTTGAAAGCAGTTTTAACTGCTCGGGGAAAAAAGTGTTAGCTTGTGACTAGTCTTGAAAGAGCGATAAAGTGTCAACTGCCCATCATCAAAAAAGAGCAATCTACTATTACTGGTTGTTCAGCAAAGTAATAATACCACTTCAAGGAAAATTAACAGGTGATTAGTGACTCTTTTACTGCAGAACACACAAGTATTTTGGCTTTTATCTGCATCTTTTTCCCTAGAACTCCTTGTCAAGTACTTTTTGGATGAAGACCATTTTCTCAGAGTCATCTTCATTCCACTTACATCGTTGTCCTAGTAAGTAAGAGTTCAGGGTCATACATTCTGACTTGTTTCTAAAGCGTCCTTATTGACTGAGCTCCACAAAATATCTTGCAAAGGTATTCTTACAGGATATAAATTATTTTAATATTCCTTCATGGGTAAAAGCAACAACATTATTATGGTCTTGACACAGTCTGAAACAGACAGGGAGAAACTCCAGGGGGAAAAAAAGCAATACAGTTGATGGCACATTGATTATATAGGTAGGATTTCTGGAATGAGACTTACATGGCAGCAGAGATTCATCTGGGTCTGCAGTTCTCAAACTATTCCATTTTATGTATCATCAAGAAAAGCCAGAAATGAGTGCAGTTTATGTTAAATTGGAGAAATACCTTACTCACCAGATTGTGCTTAATGAGCTCCTTGCCAAACTCAAAAGATGATGAAGCACTGTCGGTCAAGTTCTTGAGTTCTGCCTGGAATTACACATACTCCAAAATTTTAACATACACACACACACACACACACACACACACACAAAAAAAAAAGCACACATAAATGGAACTTCATATGAGCCCCAAAGCTGATAGAAAGACATCTCCAGCAGTGCTGGGTCACTGGAAGATTTTTGCATTCCCAGTTCTAAGAGATGATTTTAGAAATTGGATAATACATATAAACACAAGGTCAAAAGGAGACTGGGAAAACTGTAAGACCACTGTGTACACATGTGGACAGATGGCTTAATACTAGGGAAACTGAAACAGGTGACATTCCTAAGAGAAGGACACAATGACAAGATAAAGGGCATTATCCACATCAGAGACAGATAACAAAGAAAGAAACCTGAACGGAATCTTGATCTAAAATAAAGGTGAATTGAAGGGCTGTCCAATAGATACCTCAGCAGCCTTCCCATTGTAAAGTCGGAAATGATTACAAGCCTTAAGGTTAAGAGCAATGGTGCTGTCAGGAACTTGCTGAAGATAAACAGCCAGCACTTCCTGTGATACATCATAGTAATCCAGTTTGTAATAGCATAGGGCCACATATACATTCAGAGCCAGGTATTCCCTGCAGAAAAGAGCATTAAAGAGAACATTTAAATCCCACTATACAGTTACACTAGAGAACATTAAAATCAGGGATAAAGCTCTCACATGCCTATGTATCTTTCACAAAC
This sequence comes from Actenoides hombroni, assembly GCA_024336885.1. Classification (NCBI taxonomy): domain Eukaryota; kingdom Metazoa; phylum Chordata; class Aves; order Coraciiformes; family Alcedinidae; genus Actenoides; species Actenoides hombroni. The sequence goes on along the minus strand of WUAM01000173.1, from coordinate 1,916,697 downwards.
ACATAAAAACTGGGGTTTCTGAGAAATACTTAGAGCTTTTAGAGCTCTAGTTTGTTAGCTAAGATAGCACAAATCCAGATTCACATTCGGTTTTTCAACGGCAACTACTTCAGCTTTAAAGAATCACCTAAAAAACTTCTGATTTGCAAATCTGGGAAACGGTGGCAACTTCACACTGAGGAAATACACAAAATATAAGCACTGTATTTGGCCTGGCAGAATAGGATTTTCTATGGAACACAGGCAAAGACATTTAATATGCACATAAAATTTTAAAAATATTTGAATGGATCTTCTTATCTTATGCCAAGTACAATTATTTTAAAAAATTGTCGCTATTACAAGCTATCAAGCCAGAAGAACTAGAGGCAGAAATAAGACAGGCATTTGTGGTAACAGTAAGTAAAAGGATAACTGTTGTGAAGGTTACTCATTTAGCTTTGACTGATTGCTTCTACAGGACTTGGAAGTTAAAATCTATTCCCCAAGCATTACATAACATAGCTACACCCATTATGATGGACTTCTCTGAAGCATTCAGTAGGAGATATTGCCAAAAGACAGCTATGTATTCTGGGATGGCAGTTTCTATTTTATTAAACAATGCTTCCATCCACTTAAGAATTCAATCTGTTCCTTGTTAAATTCTGAACTAAGAACTTACAGAATGTGTTAGGAAAAATAACCAGCAAGTGTCATAGCAGGATAAATAGAAATTGAAAATTTCAGACTTAAAGGAATGCAAGGAACTCTACATGAAAACTAAAACCTGAACTCTTCTTAGAAAGGCGAAGAAGAGGTGAAGAAGTCAATAATTACAAGTGAGGGTCACTAGCCTGGCCATCAGAGGGGAAAAAAGAAAAAGAGAAAGCAGGTACATGACTCTATATCATTTCAGAAGATATGAGTAAGAAAAAAAAGTAGATCTCAGAAAATTAATTACACAAAAATATCACTGAAAGAAAGCAACAAAAAGCAAACTTCTTTTTAAACATGCATTATTCAATAATGCTTTGCAATGACAAAAATAGAGAGAGCTGCAACTTGTGCACATTTTGCAGTGGGAAAGGGGCATAGTGACTGGGGAAAATTCCTACTTTCAGAAGCCAAGCATCTAAATGGAATTCAAATATCAACAGTATCAGAGACACTGTGATAAGGTTTAGAGATGCCCACCGATTATCAAGAAGAATGCGTTTGTAGATATCAATAGCTTCTTGGTAGTGGGACCGCATGTAGTGGATAGATGCCAAGCTAAGCTGATCTTCTGTAATGTCTTGCAGATTTTGGTGAGAGCTCATCAGTTTCTTCTCATCACTGAACTGAAAAGAGTGTGACACATTCTCAAAAGAGCTCAGTGAGAAAAATGTTTTAATTAGTTGGATTAGTTTTATCCTTGCTGGCAAACAGCGGGTGATTCACATTAAACATCTGGAAAAACTCTGTTACTTTAAAGTTAATATGACCTTTGGAGAAAGCTAAACATTAAAGAGGTAGACCAGTTGAAACTAGATAAATGTGAGACTAAAACTAAGTACACGTTTTCCTTTAAGGGGTGATTTAGACATAATTACATGTCATGTGCCTTGGTGGAAGGGGAAGAGCTGAATTAATTATTTCACAAACAGAATTTTGCAACACAAGATTTGACTGTTATTGTTTGAGCCAGCAGAAATTTTGCTATTTGTAGATCCAAACTTTATTTCTCATGGATAGCACAAAAATGCAAGACTTGCCAACACACAAGCACTAATTTTCAAGGGACTTCTTTACAGCACTAACAAATTCCTTTTTATCAGCCCCTTAAAATTCCAGTTATAAAACATAACACACACTCAAGGATAAAAATAAGCAGCAGAGTTAGACATACCCATTATATTTGTATTACAGTAGTAAAGTTGACACTATTCACCTGATTGGTCTACTCAAAACACTTATCCCAGTGCTTCCCTTTGCTAGTTCTGCTGATTCAACAGTAATTACGAATTTCTCTTACATACAGATTCTATTTTATGTATTTTTCATCTATCTCCTCAGTTTTCTTCAAATCTTTTTCCTCTGAGCCAGTCACAGAATGATACTCCAGAAGAGAATTTGCTTAACAGACTAAAGGCAATGGGCTTTGTAGCTTTGTAAACCCCTTTATTTCCAAAGACTAGGAACTATTCAACTTCTTTTTATCACAGACATCTCTAAGTGCCAGTGCCACTACAAAAATGTTTTAAGATCTCTCTCTTACACTTAACAGAGATTTAAGTAAAAAGAATCTGACTTCAAAGCTAACATTCAGGACTTAACTTTCCTTTCATCTCAGTCTCTTCAGTAGCACAACACTTCTTAAGTATAGCACAAATTTAAGGGAAGATGGCTACATGCGGTAAGTGAAATAAGCATTTAATTGTTGATATTAATGCAAATTTCATGCTATAAATAATATTATTTCTTGGATACTGAATGACTCAGGAGGATCATGAGGATAACATGCAGACCATTGTGGTCAAATTGCTAAGTATAAGACAGATGCAAGTTAGTAGACTTCAAAGAAAAAGAAAAATAGTGGCTTATACATTTCTGATTACGTTCAAGTTTCATGTTCCTCATGATCAAAAATACCATCAGGTTCCTGTTGTATGCCTGTGGAGTGTGTTGGTAAGACTTTCCTCAGATACAGGCCGAGGGCATCTATTCTGAGATGATGTTTTCACACTTTTTCCTCCATGTTTTTATATGGTATGGTGGTTATGGAAAACATTTGTTCTCCTGCCACAACAGACAATTATTCTGCCAGGTTGCCAGCATAAATTACACATTACCGAACTGAAAAGAACACAAACAAAGCATGAGTGAAGGAAAGACATAATACCTTATGTGCCAGGTGAAAGAGTAAACGGTTCTGGAGACGACTCTTAGGTGCTGAAAGGAAAATTCAGTAAGTACTGCTGCAAAGAAAAATTCAGTAAGTATTGCTGCAAAGGAAAATCTGGGGAGTTATCTTTTACATTATTAATTCTCTTTCTCAATAACATCCTTTCATTACCTAGCCCAAGTACAGTTCTTCCCTGACAGAGCCTTTGCAGGTTCTACCAATTTTAGAGAGGTTTAAAGGCCTTCTTGCTTCCTATCTTCAGTCCATGACCATTTATTTTTAAATCCCTATTGAAAATAACTTTTTATTTGCCTCTTTTGTCCATGAGCCTTAAAACTTGTATAAATTGCACTGTCATTTCCCTGCAGGACCTTCTGGATAATGCTGTGGGGTTTTTTGTGACACGCAGCACAGTGCCTTTTACAAAACAAAACCAGCAACAGATAAAACTGCTAATCAAGGCTCCTACAATGTGTCACATTTGAAGTAAGTTGTGATTCATAATTCTCAGAATCTTACCAACTTCCAAAGTATTGCAAAACCTATTGCTCCTACCAATTTGCTATGCATGCATAACAATATCCTGCAGTCAGAGCAGATAAGATTCAAACTAAGATATGGTGAGAGATTTAAGGGAGACATCTTTCTAGAGCCACCAAAGTTCATGAAATTTCTTTTGCTAGCAGGATTAGGAATTCCATTTAACTCATTCCATATGACAAAAATTGTTAACTGTAGAGCTTTAAGTCACTAGAGAAAGCCTTGTGCTTCATTGAGAGTGACAAAGGTCCTTCGTCCAACAGAGCTATTAATTTCTTTTGCAAGCAATCTTCCAAAAAGCCTTCCCTTATTTCCTTTATTTTCTTTAGCTTACTCAGTTAATGAGCACTCTCATTCTTGGTCAGGCCAACCAGCTGGCAACCTATGTTCCACAGAAAGGATGTACATGAAATCTTTACAAAAAGCAGAATTACTTACTGTGTTTATGAGGCCACAGAAGTGCAGAGTTAGCAAAGCAATGGCCTGTAACACAAGGCTGTAATTCTTCTGACATCCTAAACCATGAAAGAGGGCTCAAACCACCAAAACCTCTTCCCTCCTCCCCTCCAAGACAGGATTTCTTGTTAATGTTAGATTTATTTTGTTTTAAACAACTTAGGGAGAGATTTCCAGACTTCTTACTCTTGTGTTTATAACACAGCGCACAATGCCAAACCCCAGACAAATCTCATCAGGTTGGCAGTGCAAGACTGCCCACCTACTTCTGATAGGTACAGCAATTACTGCTCCCCTTTCCTCCTTCCCAAGCTGTGTTATTTAACCATGCTCCTAGAAAAGATGACAGTCAATTGTGTCTTTAAAGAACTGTGAGAACAAAGAAGTCCCACAAGGCAAAGGGTATGAGAGCATTCTCACAAAACATAAACAACTTGTGAAGTGTTACTAACAGAGCATCAAGGTGTTAAGAAGCTAAGTGGTCTTCAATCTAGGCTATATAGGGGAATTCTCATTAACCTAAGTTATTAAAGAACAGAAAGCTTTTCTGATCTACAATCAATACTGTATAAGCAATAGTAGTAGCATAACTGACATGATAGTACAATTAGAAATGATTTCATCCATCGAGTTAGAAAGTTAGACTAATTTAAACGCACATTCTTCAAAATGTTGTCAGCAACGATACCATGGTAACTCCACTCGTGCCCCAGCATTAATTGATAGGTTTTAATACCAAAGTTTAGAAGGGTTGCACATGGAACCCACATGTGCTTTTGTACAAAACTTAAACCTACCACAATCGTCCTTCACAATTCAAAACATTTGCTCATCAAAGAATCCAAAAATACAAGCAGGACTCATTGTGGGATTTACATTGAAAATAACATATTGTGTAATCACAGTACTATGGATAAAGGCACCAATGTTCCTTTTTTGAGTATTTTTTTTTTTTTTCGAGTGGGTTTTAGCTTTAATTTCACTGTGAAAACTGTGACTTGCAAGCAATACTCCCTCAAGAATCTAAACCAAGGAATTCTTGTTTCACTGATCAACCAACAATGGCAGTGTTGCCCTCGCAAACCTGGCATCTGATCTGACATCAAAATTATTACTTACTTCTTGGCAAAAGCTGGAGGGTTAGTCCACGTTATTTAACACCTAAAATCAGGCAAAAGATGAGACCTGAGTTCTGATGGCGTATATGGATATATGGAGGGAGAAGAAATGTCCTGCTTCATAAGATATTACATGATACTATCTATTTGATATTCTTTAAAAGAAGACAGTTTTACTTCACGTCAGCCAGAGGAGGAGAGGGGCAAGCTCCTTCCCCTGCCTAAATAAATAAATAAATAAAATTTTCTGTCAATACAGTAAACAGAATCATAGAAAATCTGGCATTTGTGCCCTCTTGTAAGAGTGCAAGGCAATGTTGGTCATGCATCCAGCATTAACAAATCCCATCTAGCAGACATAATGTGCATGCTATAGCAGCACTTCACATATTAACAGACATAGAACACACCTTAAACATACATAGCAGGAGCTGATAGAAGTGGAACAGTGCTAAGAAGGCTCCAGCCTGACAGCACAGAAAATATGACTGGAAAAACCATTATTCACCTGTCTCTGAGAAACAGCACCCTGTTCACCTGTGGACAGTAGCTGAACGAAGCCCTCTGTGCCTCAGAACTACAGCCTCACTGGTGGAGGGAAAATGTAAGGGGATGGGAAAAATGTTTGGAAAAAACATGGTCCACCAGTGAGGTTCACGCTTACACACACTTGAATAGCTCAACTGTTCAGAATTGTCTTGAATGAAATTTACAGAGGTCATTCATTGCCATTTTCCCATTCCCAAAGTACTTAAAAGCCAGTTCAACTGTGTTCAGTTACTTGCAATACATACGCATTTCATTTCAGTCATGCCTAAGCACAGTAAGTTAAAGATCATCAAAGCAAAAACCCTATGAATTATTCCCTGTTCTGTAGCTTCCACTATACTTCAAAAAGAAGGAAAAAAAAAAGAAGATAAGGTCAGTAGTTTTTAAAGTTTCAATATGTATAAATTGGTATTTTCACTTGTACACTTTGAAAGTTTCATATAACACGCTCTGCTGATTCAAAACCACAGCTAAAACACAACGAAAACGAACTACTGTTCTCCAGAAATACAGTACAAGCAGAAAGCAGATAATTTTGCATGTAGGTGAACACGCAGTGTAAAGAAAAAGAAAACCCAGCAACTTTTCCATGCCTGCTTGTAACTGCACATTTTTATTGGTGACAACTCTCTGACACCTGGCAAATGCTAGTACATGCATAAGCAAAACTGGTTTGGAAAATGGCATTGTTGTTGCTAACCCATTTCTGTTCTCCTTTTGTACAATATTGCTCCTTCCAGTGTAAGCTGTGAAATGAGAAGTAGCTCTATTCAGTTAAACCACATTCAGACCTGACACATGCAGAGTTGTGAGGAAGTAATTACAAAGCTTTGCCCATGAAAAATTAGAAGGGAAGAAAAAAAAAAAAAACCAAGGAAAAAAAAAACCAAACCAACAAACCCAAGCTTTAGTGACTGGTTCAGCAATATAACCCTGACCATGCAGGAATCTAAAATTCTGTTTATCTTAAAAAGTCTGCTTTTTATAACAGATTTAACTGCAGCCCCACTTATGTACACATTTTGTGGTTTAAAAGAAAACTGTTAGTTCTTGTGTTTGTCTTAATGCAGTGCTAGCCAACGGCTTCTGAGAGCACTATACAGGCTTCTCAACACTAGAATCAGTTGCCAGGATCACTGTGCAAGTGTGCCAGGCTGAGTTTCTGGTCCTAGTCCTTTGCAAGGCACAGGAACTGGGCATGTAACATAAGATTACTTGTTTTCATAATTAATAAAAATAGTAATTTATTAAACCAAGATGAAGACTTTCAGCCACATTCTCCCAAGACTAGATGGGCTAGCACACTGCATGGAAGTGTGCAAGAGACTCTGGACTGTAGATCTTGTATGAAATGCAATAATTACCTCATAGCTTTTAATGTTAATGTCTAAGTATCCTGCATATTTTTCCTCAGATAGTTAATAATAATTTTCTTAAGAAACAGTACATGTCAAGAAGGAACTTCTGCTTGATTTCTAGATATTTACATGTTTGTGTGGAAAATCTATTCCAGAAAGCTAGCTGATACTTACATTCCTTTTCACACAGAGATTCCATCACTGTAGAAATTAGAATTATAGCTGAAAATAAACTATTTCTCCCTCATTTGCTTTAGCACTATGCTGCTTTCAGGGGCTTAGCATAACTGCAGCAAGAAACAGCAAGTGGTATGCAAGAATTCAGGCAAAATAATTCCAAAGTAGCAATGATAAGCAGCTCAACAGTAACACAATCATTTTTAGTAGTATTCAAGGCAGTACTGGGTAAGTGGTGTTCTGCTAGAGACTTCACCCGTTGTGTACGTATCCAATGAAACATTTTGCTTGTTCAGGATCTTTGCAAAACCATACAAGAGATGACAAGATGTTATGGCTTCAGCTGTCAAGAATATATTGCAGACAGCCATCACTGATGCAATCCTAAAATGTTAAAAAAAACCTAGAAGAGGATCTGTCTTGAGCAAAAATAAAATGGTTCAACTTCAATGTAAGAAAGGCTGAAGTGATGGGAGTGGAAAGCAGAATATACAACACTTGGAAGCCTTCAAAGGAGAAAGGGCAAGTGTTACAAATCTTCACCTGTGACTGCCTCCCCATCAAGCTTAAGTAGCCAGAAATCATCAGTTTTTCAACACTCACAAGAAAGGTTTAGCACTTCACTATAAAAACTGGCATGCTGTCCTTCTCAAACAATTACATAAAATCAGGAACTGATAATACTAGCATGAGCACTCAGATACTCTCTGTTCTCTCCCTCAGCTACAGTCCCTGCATCTTGCACTCCTTTCTTAATACTTCTGCTCTTTCTTCCAGCACCTGACTACCACTAACCACACCCCCTACACTGCCACTCACTGTGATACTAGAAACTAACCTGAAGGGATGTGGAAAAATGAACCCTCCCTCACTTCCAGCTCGCAGTTAATAAAGGTGCATGCCCAGCTGTGCATCTGTCATCTCTAGAATGGATTACTGTAATTCACATGATGTGAAGCTGATGACAATGACTCCAACTGGTATAGGGAGCAGTCACTTGCTTCCTCCATGGTCTAGGTCACAGTGACACCTCAGGCTCTATGGCCCATTTTTAATTAGATTCCAGTTCAAGTTTGAGATTGTAATCTCCAACGCTTAAATTTGTAGTATATCAGAGAGTAAATTATTATCTGTGATTATTAGAAATTTATGCATCTCTTGAACAATACAGATCACAAAGCTCTGCATGACACTTTTTACCACTAGGAACAAAACATTTCCAGTTGTGGGATTTGAGCTCAGCATGATCTTTCAGAGGATTTTAAAAGGACACAAGAATCTAATTATTTCTAAAAAATACTACAAAACTGTTCTTTTTGAAGGTACTTTTCCACAGTAGCACCAAGTACAGAATTTTCTTGCTACCCTATTTTCAGCTCAATATTAGAAGACTAAAGAAAGAAAGAAAGGAGAAAACCCATACTTTAATAAGAGCTTTATCCTAAAAAGGCAAGAGTCAGAAGTTTACTGAGAACATCACTACTATTAATTCTACTTAGCAAGCACTGAGCTACTATGGTTATAGGAAACATTATAAATCACTAAGATAAACAGAAAGTGATGGGTAACAAAATTAAACTGCAAAAACATTTTTAGGCAGTAAAAACTGCCTTGGTATCTAATTTTCATTCTTCCTCTTTAAATGATCCCACGTATGTTCTGTAGAACTGTAACAATGTGACTGCAGTGAATTTCGTGCCTTTAAGTACTGGATACCTAATACCTGACTTAGAAGGTAACAAGACCACCTACTAAGTCACTCAAACTATGTAAACAGAGTTCTTGTCTTCATCAGGGAGAATGCTGAACTCTCTCAGATGCTTTTTTTTTTTTTTATAATTTCACTAGCCTAATTAGCTTCATCTGCACTGGGTCAGAGACATGGAATCAGTCAAAAGAAATGTACCTTTTTGTTGCTGGTCAGCATATGCTAGGTTTTGTATTTAGAAATTAATTGGAGAATTTTTTTTTCCAGATGCTTCTTTCAGTTCCAGCCACTCTACTCGCACAAGGTATTTTTAGGAAGCAAACTACATTGTAACTTTCATGTTAAATGAAAACAAACAAAGAAACAAATGAAAAAAAACCCCAACAACAACCAAAACCCCAAACAAAAACCTAAAACCAAAACATTTTTTCTGTAAGTATCTTTTACTCCGATGAAAAAAACCCAAACATTGAATGCTTTCTCCAGAAATCACTTTAAGTATTCACATCAACAAGTAATCTTTTCCACCAGAGACAAACAGCTCACCTTTCAAGGCTGCTTGTTCAGCTTGAGTATACATCCCCAGAAAGAAGTATGTACAGGCAAGGTTCACCCAAACATCTGGATTGCAATCTGGTTGTTTGGTTAAGGCCTCATATTCCTGTGGCAGAAGAGATGGTTGATTTTTGAAAAATGTGTATTAGCACAGACTTGTATTACGTATCACTCTTTCTTCACCATTTTACAGTGTATCATCAAATTATTGAGACAAAATGACTCAAGTTCATTGCAGTTCTTACAACAAACTGCATATTTTAACCTAAGTTATGTCGCTAGCTCTTTTTTGTTTATAGCAATAGAACAGGCAACAAGGAAAAGCAGCATTATAAATCTTCACTTTAGAAGCATAAATTCTATCAATACTGAAGTGAGAAATACTTTTTTTTTCATTATATATTTATATATTACTATAAGTATATAATTATTTATTTTTATACAAGATAAATATGAAAGGCATCAACATAACCAACTTTTCCTCAGTGTTTTCTGGTGCTTCCTAACCTCCTCCAGTCTAAGCCTGGGAGCCATAAACACCAGGGAAATCTCTTAGTGAATACTTACCGGAGCAAGTGTTAAACATGTTTTTATAAACCTGTAGCTAGTTTCTTAGTATAGATTTAAAAAGTGGTCTCCAAAGTGGGAGGTGCAGCCTGGTGGTTGTGCAAGACACCACCACTGGGTGCAGAAAGAAAACATTTTTGCTGTCACTAATAACTAAAAGACATATTTTTAAAGTAGTGTTTATGTAATCTTTAGCTCATCCTTTTTTTTGAGTATGTTTCACAATTACATAATATATTAGTACAGCAGTACATGTGTATCATTTTTATATATATATATATATATAAAAATATGTATATTGGGAGAGAGTGCTCAAAAATTTTTTACTGATAAGGGTGCATGATCAAAATTGCTTGAAGACCACTGCATTAAATTACAAGTCTACAAGTCGGTATTGGGCAAATTCAAGATTTCCTAACACATAAAACTATCATTATAGTAAATATTTCTAAACTGTGCCTAACTTCACTATTTCCCATTTTAAGACGTGCATCCAACAGCTATAGAAAACCACTAGATACTACATTCTGATATTTCTTACACATCCACATTCATTACATATCCCTTAATATTGTCACGTGAACTGCTTCATTTCTTGTTGTTTGTCAAACAGTAAAAACTTTGCAGCTCAATCTTTCAATCACTTTTTTTGATGAAGAAAAAAACTTTGCAGCTACCAGTGATATTCCTGAAGATAAACAGCTTTGCTCTGTGTAACAATACCTACAACAAACAGAGGCAGGGAGACTTCTCCATACTATTTTTTCCCCCCTCTGTCACGTTTCAGTTAAATTACTAGGAAGGATGATCCCAGTTAAAGTGCCTCCTGATAGTGCTTCTGCTCTCCACTCAGCTATGCCCAACAGGCAGCGTAAAGCAAAGCAAGTAGGGTCACAGGACCTGCTGAAAAAGCCATCCACGTACTCCCAATCACCGTAAGGTTCTCATCCCTTCCAGCCACGCAACTCCTTGCTGACTCTACTCTTCCTCCAAAAATATACATTGGAATTTCCCTCTGCCTAGGGAGAGTTTATCACATTGTGCCATTATGGGTGGAAAGGCACAGATGTATATATAGCACTAGATAAAATAAGCCAAAGGATAGTGAATCCCATGAGCAGAAACATGCTGACAACAATAAAGTTTACAGTTTGCAAGCATAAAGATTTTTTTTTTTTCCTGTTGCCAAGTGAAAGTAAACTGCACTCCCAAACAGATAAGATATTGGTAAGGTATGCCCTTAAAAGCCAGCTCAGTCTTGGTAGTACTTCAAGAACTAGCTGTCCTTCAAGAAGATTTTTTTTAAAAATACATATTTTTCTGAAAAAAGGAAACATTTACACAGAGGCCAACCTTTGCTACTGAGGCCAGTTCAATCTTGATGTAGGCCTGTCACTGAGCTCTGAGAGACTGGCTGCTGCTGTTTATTTGGATCATCTGGAATTTTTCAAAATCTGTTCAGGTTAAAAGCATCCACAGCTCTCTTTCGGCTATGGCTTCAGGCAGATTAATTAAAAACGACAAAGTGCATAAGCACAAGTCATGTTCTGGCTTGGCCATTCAAAGCAAGCAATAAATAGAGTGCTCTGGCAGTACCAAACATGAATCTATGGAAACACAGGAAATCAAAATGAGGACCATTAGCACTCCTTACCCTGTAGTTCTGGGCCATGAGCCCAGACTATGTGCTGTTGCCCCATCCTGCACTAAAAGGCATTCAACATCGATCTCTCAAAGATTACTTCACAAGAGCTTTCCCCTCTCCTCCCCAAAAACCACAACAAAACAAACAAAAAACCAACCCCAAACTCAAAAAGCTTCCCCAACAGTCAACCTGTGGCATATTTTGCCAACTGGAAGTATAACAACTTCTTGCTATTTCACCCTCTTCCACCTCTCTCCCCTAGCACAAGACACATGCACTCTTCCTCAAAAGCAAGCTGCCAGGTTGATTGCCTGTAACTACAGACACCTATTGACAATGCTGAGGCCAGCAGGATTCTGCTCAGTGCCCTTTAATACTTGTTTGGATTCTCCAAGCCCATAAACACAGATCCTGAAGAGTCAATAAACAGGACAACCTATAGGGCTGCCCCACAAGTGCTCAAAGGAGGTGTGGAGATACTCATCATAACCTGGCTACAGTCATGTCAGAGAATTTCTCTGAGCCAAAAATCTGTCTTTTACTTTCTACCTTCAGCTCTGAAGAGCTTGAGTGTACTTCTATTCTCACACTTCCAGCAGAAGCATTCAAGCAACACCAGATACTGCTCATGGATGAACCATTACCCTAGTATAGCCCCATTCCTTTCATTTACTATTTGACTGAAAGTATCCTGAGCAAAATCAGGGTAGGCAGGAGGTTCCATACTGTGAAGGGGCAGAATGGCTCCCAGTTCTCTGCTAGGAGGGAGGCAGCAGATAGGAGTGACTGCCGGAATTGCTGGCTGTACTGCTGCGAGATTTTGACAGGAACAACACATTGAAGGCTCCGGCCCAGGAATCAGGCTTTGCTTTCTCACATACAGCTGATGGGCCAAAATGGCATTGCCATGCCTGGCAGCTGTGCCATGCCACCATCCTCTGTGCCTAAGCTCAGTCAGCAAGTGCGAGAGTGCAAGTGTGAAACCTGTTCTTGAACCCAACCTAGCAGTGCACCTGCCCATGCCAATTCCTCTCTTAAATTGTCAATACCTGTTTATATTTGTCAAATTCTTTATAACCTTCCCTTTCTTAGGCCTCAGCCACCTCAATTTATAAGACTAGGCAGCTCAGAAACAGAATCATCAGACTGATGCTCTGATTCTGGACCGTGGGTAAAAAGACCAGAATTTTTTTAGGAAATCTTTAAGATTAGTGCTATGAAAAAGTTATGGCAGAAAGACAGGTGGGTTTTTCCCTCCCCATTAGGGATAGCAGATGTGGAAAACTCCAGAAAAGTAATTAGATGCTGTGATCCACTAGGGGAGTTCTGATTGCCATATGATGACAGGAAGCTACTGGCCACTCAGTGTTAGGCAAAAAACCATTTGTCAGGGAAGGAAGTTAGTCCCCGGGAAGGGACTGCCACCATCACTGCTGGAAGAGTTGAGTCCAGTGCAGTACCATTTGTAAACTGGCGTACAGCAGTTGGGATGATCCCACCAGACCAGTGTTGGTGGCATATCCTTTAAGGAAAACATCTACTTACTAAGAAGGGGAAAATGTGACCTTAGTGATGCTGAGGTTAATGCTCTACCTAGAAAATAACTGACTGTTGGTGTGTCCATGAGAGAATGCAAAACCTCTGGTGAATGTGCCACATATTTTGCTGTCATTCTTTCTGAAGATGTTCTTGGAGCTAGAGTTATGTGTGTTTTTGATTTTCACAGCAGTGGGTGAACAGCCACCTCACCCGAACTCCCAAACTTCTCGAAAAGTTGCCAGGCAAGCAGTCCACCCTGCTCACTATGAAAGTATCATTATAAAGGATTATTGAGCAGCATAATTTCTGAAGACCCTTGTCAAGTAAATGGAATACAAACCATGAACTGGGAATATAGTGACACGGTCTATGCATTGTCACTTATGGGCACTTAGGAGTGTGAATCCTAAGCGTAATTCTGGAGAATTCTGCGGAGTCTTCTACTCATGGTATTTTATTTACAGTGCTCTTGGCACTCTTCAGAGTGCTCCAAGATCTGGGGGGTACAGATAATCACAGAATTTGTTCTTGAGAATACAGCAACAGCATTACACCTGAAACTTGAAGCTGATAACTGAAAGGCAATTCAGCCTCCACAGTCTGCACTCTTTCCCTTGACTACTAGAGGCTTAGGAATTACAACTACGGTATTCTGTCCCAACAGAAACTAAGTTGAGATGCACAGGCTTATTTCCCACAAGCCACCATAAAATGACAAAATTACCAGGGCTCATCACTGTGCCAAAAATTAGTCTTAAATCTGAAAAGATAGGCCCTGTGATCTCTCACTTAAAACACGCACACAAACAAAGCAACAACAAACCATGCATACAAATCTTTTGTTGTCCCTACTTCGGCAGAGAAACGATATAAAAACCGACCATGTTGCAGTTTTCAAAAGCCTGGATCAACAGCATCACCTAGTGGTGTATCGAACACCACATACAAAACCTAATCTCTAGGCCGTTCTATAATCTATTTCTCTATGGCTATCTTCTTTTGTTAATACTTCAAATTATCATCTATTTTCAATATGTCTTCCGGGGAAAGGAAGTTAAAAGACTGCAAAACCAGCTACACTTCACAGTTACACTTCAGAGCAAATAGTGATGGAAATTTCCCCAGCTCGAGCTGATTGAAAGCCGATTGCCTGACATTGCCTGAAACAGCGCAATAGAGCAGTGTACGGACCCAGCAATGCACATCTGTAGGAATACAGCAATGAGACAACAATGCCCAGGTAAACCAACATGTTCCAAACCTTCACAAGCTTATACATAGCTTTGTGGCTATCACCACACCATTCCACAACACTCCCTTTTCTGGTGTGCACACTGATTCCAGCCCCTGGAGATACAGAGCAAGGCAGACAATGAAAATTTGTTAAGATTTCTACAGAGAAAGTAAAGAAATACCGGCCAGAAATTGAGTTTCATTGGAGACATAAATGGACACAGGAGAAAGAATTGCATATGGATTCATATACTGAAAGAAACACGACTGTATTGTATGGTGCAAATATTAAAAATGCATGCATGTTTAAATGATCAACATGTCTTTTAGTGACCTAAAGCTTTTGGAAAATAAGAATGTCTCATTTAAGAAAATATAGAGAAGAACAATAAAGTGCATTAAATGGCCAGGGACATCAACCTCTAAAGAAAGAATTAAAAAAGCATGCACATTACAGAGAATCTACCTGACAAAGACAAAGACATAATTAAACCTTAAAAACAAAACTGTGGAAAGCTAGCTACAAAAGTGGAATAGAAAATGTAGGACACTAATCATGGCATTTAAAAAGGCAAAACAGGTAGTAATAAATTACAGTATATAACATAAAAAAAGGTCATAGGCAAGTACCTTCTTTTTCCAGTCCAAACTGCTTTCCACAGCATCTATCTTACTACCATACATTTGTACCTTAACTGGCTGTCCCCTACTACAGGTCATCTTCCTCCTTTTGCTGTCGGTTTATCACAACATTCTGATTTCCAGCCTTGGACAGCTGGATTTCTCCACCTTACCTCCAGTGCTCTCTTGTAGTCACCCAAATGAAAGGCAGAGTATCCGATCCAAAGGTCAGCATCCTCCTCCTGCTCACCCACGTGCCGTTTAAACTGTGCAGAGAAGAAAGAATGTAAGAATTTTGTCAGCTGCTACACAGTTTAGAAAGCCCCATAGATAATCAAAGTAATACCAGGCCACTTTATATCACGGATGGTTTGACAGCTGGGGACGCTAGCGGGGTGGAGCTGCTCTCACACTTCTGATGGAAGCGGCAGGCAACCCTCACATGCCAAACCTAGCTCGGCGAAGTGAGGGGAAAAGCTGCCGCAACAGGACCTAACGGCTGCGGAAGGAGGAGAGGGGAACACACGGCAGGGGAAAGGCTCCCATCGCCCCGCAGCCGTGCCGGGCACAGCCCTGGCAACGGCGGTACCGCTTATCCGAGGGGAGCGGGAGAGCCAGGGTGCCGGCGCCCTCGGGCCGGGGTCGTTACCTCCAGCAAGGCGATCGCGCCGGTGAAGTCCCTCAGGGCCAGGAGCTCTTCCAGCTGCGGCACCTTCTTCCCTTTCCTCCTCCGCCTGTCTGCCGGCGGCGGGGTACCCCCCACGGCCGGCTTAGCCCGGGAGAGCATCTGCGCAGAGAGCAGACCAGAGCCAGGTCAATGCGGGGCCTCGGCGGGGCTTCCCCCGCATGAGGTGGGGGAAGCGCCGCGCCCGCTCCGCGCCCCCAGCCTCTCACCATCCTGCCGCCGGGCCCGGGCTCCGCGCTCCGCCGACGTTGCCAGGGTAACCGCGGGACGGCGGAAGGCGGCGGCACAGGCCTGAGTGCGGCAGCGAATAAGCGCCGGCTGGCGAATGGTGCCGCCCCCCAGAGTTCCGGCTCCGCTGCTGCGGGCGGCGGTTTCCGTAGCGACGGCGGAGGGAGTGGCGGGGATCGGCCCCTCGATCAGCCGCCGAGGT
>WUAM01000173.1:1863064-1900645 GCA_024336885.1 Actenoides hombroni | reverse complement strand
GCACCCCGGACTCATAGAGCCCTATGGCTTCTGGTCTGATTCCAGCCGCTGGCACTTAAACCTCCACACACAAACACACAGGTGTAAAACAGAGCCTCCCTCACCCGGGGAAACAGAAATGGAGTTCAAGATGAAGACAAGAGACGCTGCTCTGATCAGGTGCAGGGCACTGCCGGAGAAACGCACTGACAAGCAACCGGTTTACACTTCATCAAGCCTCTTATATCCCCTTGTCCCTTGTCCCATACTGTTTCCTCCCAAAATCCCCTTGAGCTCTTCCCCAATCCTTTGCCTAAACATCCCATAATAAGTCTTGTCCATTTCCAAAGTGCTCTTCTCTGCCATTGTGAGTCTCACATGCTTGTCATCAGCAACTCCCCTCAGTCTGTAAGGGAGTCCAGAGAGCTTCTTCCACTGACCAGAGAGCTTCTCCCCTCCAGCTTGATGGGTTGATCACTTTCCTGCAGCAGCCGTATGGGGAAAGAATCCCACAAATGTTTGTACTTTTCTGGTAAACATAGACACTCCATCTGTATTTCTATAATTATAAAGATGGAGAGCATAATAGAAAATGTTACGCCTGTGGGTTGTGTACATTTTAACTGCACACGGTAGCGGATCTCTCTGGCAAACTCTGGATAATTTTCAAGCACAGCTTGTTTCCTCTGGCATCTCTGACATTGCTGTTTGCTGTGAATAAAATCGATTTCTCCTAGTTACAGAGGAACACCATGTGGAGGAATTCCCCAAACGTGCATTTTTATAGTGCCTGATTTGCACCCTTAGCAAGTCCAGTGCAGAGGACAAATACACTACTACTGATGACTCAAGTGGCCAAAATATACATATCTGTAACTAAGGAGGTATCTGTATTTCTACCATTTTTCCTTCCTTGAAAAGAAAAACATTTTTGCACTCCAGAAGAAAAAGGAGGTACGAATAAATACATCCTGTGACACTGCAATCATTTGTAACATAGTCCAGCAGTAAAGAACCATGTGCTACTTCTCCACAACATGGGTTCCACCTTCACCTTCTCCTGATCATTTCAAGATAGCTTGATCTAGGAATGACACTCTGCAACCAGGAACCATGGGAGCACAACAGCACCATGATGGTGTCCCTTGCTATGAATGTGCTTTCATAGCACAGGCCATAAAGAAGGAAGGCAAATAAACCACTTTCCCACAGTGGATTTCTCAGCAGGGAATTAATTTTGAGTTAATGGGCCAAAGTGATGAAGAACGTATGCCAGTGATTTCATCTTTTTTTTTTTTTTTTTTTTTTTTTATAGCTCTTCTCTACTAAGTAAGGTATTATTTCTGTCAGGAGAGAATTCATTTATATGAATAATTCTGAAATTATTTCCCTTTCAGAGATTTTATTTTAAGTAATTTTTTTGTATTGTCAAGATTGCATATATAGACTCATATAATACAGCTATCTGTCCTCTTATCAGTTGTCTAGGATTTTCTATTATCTAATAGAAAAAAAAATTTCAGCAGATTAGAAGGCTTAAGAATGTCCTCTAACAGAAGCCTGTGAAATCAAGAAAAACTCCTAGACTGACAGGGATGCATCAGCTACAATCACATGCTTCAACTCCTGTCATACCTGGTTGAGACCATGTCTTTTTCAGTAATGATGTTTCACCATATTCTGCTTCTTGTATCTTTCAAAAATGCATCTGACAACATCTCAAGATAAATTATATGCAAAAATGAGAGCAATGAAATGCTCCCCTGCTAAAGCTACAAAGACAATCCCCTGAGATGAGTAAAAGGGAAATGATTCCTTTAAAAATGAGGAACTTGAAGAGTATTTGCTTTTTTTTTGTGGAGTCAGCACCATCTGAGCCTTAATCCACTCTGGATAGATCACCCATAATGAGAGAAGGTGAAACATCTAAGTTGACAGGAAAGACCAGCCTGTAGAGGTGACAGATCATGTGCATGTTCAATGCTCTTGTCAGGTCTCTATTGCCCACTTCAAAAAAGCAAACAACAGATGTGTCAATTAAAGACCTCCAAACAGTGAAATGAATGTTTTGTGTTTTTTTTTTTTTTTTTTTTTTTTAGGAGAACCTCTTTCTTTGATTTACACTGGTTTTTTTTTAATGGATTTGTGGGAAATGCACCTTTTGAATTTTCCTGGTAACTTCCAGCACCCAATCTGTCATCAAGATTCAGTCAAGTTAATAAAGTAACTTAAAAGCTGTTCTGTTATTGGATTTCAGCATCTCAATTAGGTATGTCTTTGAAAGTTTACATATGTAGAGCCAAGAGAAGGGAGGCAAGACAATCTGCTGATCCAGCACAAATCAGTATCAGAACTGAAAATGATTAGCTGGATCCACACAAACTTACCCAAGCCAGAAAGAGACATAATTGCAAGTGCTGTGCACCAGAGAATGTAGTTGTACTGGATGTGTGCTGATGGATCTGCACTGTAGTCCACTGCCATATGGATTTACAGGATCAAGTGTGCACTAGCTTCATCCCATCACACAGCATAGATGTGTATAATGTTTAATAAAAAGAGTTTAAGGAAAATGACGTGTGTGTCCAAGACATGAATTATTACACACTCGAGGCATTTACTTTCATAAGGAAAAACAGAACAGATATTTGCATATCACAGATAGCTTACATTTGTCACTTGACAGAGCTGTATCCTATTGAGTCTAGAAGAGGGGCTAGCTCTTACAATGAAAAGTAAAATCTTTCCTGTCACTCTGGAAACAAAGTCCTTTAGAGAAAGAGTACAAAATGAGCAGCTAGGAGGAAAGACTTCTTTCTACTTATTTCAGTAGCAGACAAATTAGATGTATGAATAATACTCACTTAAAAGTGTGCATGTGTTTGGAAAGGGTTAAAAGGAAGAAGACTTTCTTAATTGAGCTAGGTATTTATGATACATCACGTATTTAGCTTCATCTTCTGCTATGTGGCAGCACATCAATGGGAAGATGGGGCCACCACCCAAGGTGCTGGTAATATGATGCAATTCCAATTACAACTTTCCTTATCCTTGTCTGTATACTTCCTCTTACTAGATTGTTGGTTTCTGATGAGGACAGTCAGTGCTTTGCAGTGTAATTCCACTCTAATCTCTGGCAGCAACTATGAACATCGAGAACATAGTTAAACTCTCAATAATGCATGGGAATGGCAATATAACGAAGACGTCCACTTTATCAGGATCTGTACTGGATCAGGATCATGCTGTACTATCAGGATCATGCAACACATGACCAAATTAATTGCACGCTGCTTTACAGGCTGGTTGTTTATCAGTAGATAGTTTCAGTTGCGAAGAATAATGTTTGTAAAGTCTTCCTTTATCTACTTGTGTAGTAAATGAGAGAAAAAAAAAGTCAACATAGCTGCTATGCAGCTGCTATACATGTATACTATATCCATATATACAGCTGCTATATATGTATACTATACAGCTATGCTGGTCATCATTTACATTACTGTTTTCTAAATCTAGATAGTAGAAATATTATAAAAATCTTTTAAAAAACAGAAATAAACTATTTTGTGTCCTTGGTCTTTGTAGTATTGAAAGTTAAAGAAGACATCTTTACACTATACAGTTTAGACCTGTAAGTTACTGACATTAAATAAACACAGACATTAAAGTAATGTAAGGTTTTCTTTTCTGTCTGCAATCGTATTTGTGATTCCAACATCTAAGAAAACTGGGGAAAAAAAAAAAGGAAACTGAAACATTTCTATTTTATTTTTCTTTAACATGATTTTCTAAATCTTTTTAAAGACAGGGTAAAAGCTGTTAAAGCCCCTGACAGTGAAAATAATTTGGAATCAGGCTTAGTAATAGTGGGCAGAGTTTGAAAACATCACTGCTTGAATTTTTTTCTACATTCACCCTGTTGGCTAAATATGATCAACTACAACAACCTATAATGTTTCATGCAAATTTAATATTAAAAATGCTGTATTTTATGGAAACAATATTGACAGTCTCATTTGTTCAAAAACATAGGCATGGCCACTGAAACCAAGGAAATTTTTTTCTTAAGTAAGTGAGAAGAATTAAATACCTAAATGCATCTGCTGTTCTTTTTATTTAGATATCTTTTCAGATTCTTCTTTTTCAATGTCTTTTCTTCACATTTCCCTATTTTGCAATGCTGAAAATTTGCAGCATCTCTTTTATTTTAATGGAACCTCAGGTTCTTGCGTACTATCAAAGTTCCCAGCTCTGGAGAAAATATAAAATAATGTACAGTTGTGAAACTCCTAAGTTGATCATTACAATCATAATGAAATGACACTGAGAAAATACATAATTGCAGCAAATATATAGAAAAATGTTCCATCTTAAAGGACACTATCAGAATACGCTATTCTGCAAAATAAGACAATTGTATCACAGTGCATGTTTCTTTACCAAACAGTTGCTTGAAAAAATGCTACACTGGTTGTCTTTGGTACCAAAGAAACTGAAGATGAGCTGACAATATTTCTACATTGACTTCAGACTTACTAGGACTATTGCCGACAACTTCCACAGTAATAGTTTGACTGACTGGGGGCAGCTGTTACATTCACATAACATCTTGGTTCTTCTGAGCTTTCTGAAATTTACATACCGTATTTTCTCTCAACTTTTTCCTCTCTGAGTGGTCAAGTGGAGATAATGATTTGTAATTAAGTAAAAAAAGAAATTATGCTACATGACAAGATCCTAAAAGTGAATGTGGTAAAGGTATCGGAGATACACAGTGCCTTGTTCTGAATACAGTGCACTTTTACAGTATGAGCTGGATAGGCAAAAGGACTCTGATTCACAGGTTGGCCTATAGTTCCCATTTTCTAGGACTCTGAGACTCTGTACAAAAAAAAAAGAAGCCACTGAAATGATGAAAGCTCTATCACATGGACCATTAATAAAGGACTGGAAAATGTTCTGTAGAGCAAACTGTTACAGAGACTTAGGGGAACAGCTCTTTGGGGTTTTTTTTTCTCTTCTGGTTTCTTTTTCTCTGAGTGTCTTTGAGTATTCCAGGAGACTGAGAGAACCTCTCAGAGTACTTTTAGATCAGGAAGTTGGTGCTGGTTACCTGTTTGAAATACACCCTATGATATCTGGTTGTTTATTATGCAATAAAACAGAGGGCAGAACAAATGGTGTTGTAGAGTCAGGCACTAAAAATCACTTTTCACTAAAACCAGTGACACAGTTCTTCGGTGAGTTGAGTTGGTATTTCTAATCTAACACAGATTATAAAAACACGCACAGAGACCTATTATGGTGTTTTGTAGCTTTGCAATTATGCAAGGGTATTATTGCTGTTGAGGGGCTGAATTTTGTCTTCAGACAAATAAATACATGGCCTGCCTATCTGAATCTTAATCATCCCTGTGCTTTTGAAGGCAGAATAAGTGATAAACAAAAGTACTTGGTGATTCAAGGGGACACCTCCATCAGCTGTTAATAATGCTGGGATTACAAAGATGAGGTACTCAAACTGAGGTACACATAAGAACTCACTTTTTGGATAGATACTTGCATATAGTGAAGATATTTAATGCTGGGATCTTTTTTACCTTTCTGACAAGATGATAACAGTAGCTGATGCCTATAAACCACAAGTAGAAAAAAAGCACTGGGGGTGTCAGATGCAGTCTCTTAGCACCTTATTCATTAGGATGTGACTCTTAAATGTCACCTTGACTCTTGAAAGAGAGAATAAGTAGTTCTAAAGGATGTGCTGTAAAGACTTTTTGGGGATAAATTTTGTGGCTTATCCTGAGAGTGTCAGGAGAAGTTACATTAGGCAGGATATTCCTGATGTTTAAGTCTCTTGCTCTTCTTCATGTCATCACAGTCTTTCAAGGGAAGACAGATTCTTTTGCAATAGATGCTGCTATTGTAGTTCTGTTGTTAAGACAGTATTTCTAAATGAAGCTGCAGTCACCTGTAGGAATCAAAAAGTTGGTGGCTTTTTTCTTTCCTCTAACACATAACTTGACTTCTAGATTTCTGAACTGTATCTCTCCCTGACTAATCTTTGAAGTGTGATAGATGGCTCATGGTTGGAGAAAAGTTCTGAGATAGTGGGGACAGTGCCCTGAAGAGATATGAAAACATTCTGAGTATCTGGCAGGTTTGTTTTACTGGTAGCCTCTTTACTTTATAGACTGGAAGATTGGACCTTATGAAATAATTAGATGAAGTTGGCTGGGATCCTTGGGAGCTTGGCTTCATTGTGCAGACAGGGCACTATGAATGGAGTAGCATTTGTGTCTCAGATCTTCTATTCCCTGGGGACTAAAGTTCCCTCAGGAACAGGAGCAACAAACACATATATACAAAAGTTTTGGCTTATGTTTGTGGCAGGCCCATCAAATTTTGTTGGTTACACATGACTCATTCATTTAACTTTTCTTCTTTCCATCCTCACGATCATCTATAGTATCAGCAACTCTCACGTTTACAGCAGGATGCCACGGCTTTCTTTGTCTCTGTTATGCCACAAAGCAGATGTTACTGATGAGTCTGCCAGGCAACTGTGTCTGATGTACAAAGCTCTGAGGTATGAAGTGAAGCATGGTTTGAGCTTCATCTTTTCAGCTTTCACCACAGCTGCAGCATCCTGCTGCACTCCTTCCTGCTCCACGTCACCTTGTGCTCTAGGCATGCTCCCATCACAGGACTTGACATTGAGAGACTGCACACACTGGGCAATTAAAAAGTTGAGAGGTCAACAACTCATCTGTAAAAAGCAATGCTGTGCTAAGGCTATAGTTGTTCTTACTTTTTGTCTTTAAAGGACATTTTTAAGATGCCATGAAAACCAAATAACAAAAATACAAAATCAGGGAGACCTCAGTGCCATTACATACTCCTTGTGTGACCAGCAATGTTAAAAGACTCAGTTCTACTTTCATGATCCACGCTGGCTAACTGTTTCAGATAAGCTAATAAGAATATAAAAATGAAAATTGTCCTCTGCTGAAGTTAATGACAAATCTTTTACTGACTTATATGGGATAAGTTCCAAGGACTTTATAAATACCTATAAAATGGGGCATAGATGAGCAGATGATCTCAGCATGAAAATCTATATTGTATTCTCGGTCTGTGTCTCTAGCTAGACATGCTAGTCCAGATCTTTACATGACAGACTACTAATTTAGAATTACTGCATTACTAATTACAAATGCTAGATTATATATACTGAACTGTTTAAGGTCAGCTCTTAAATGCTGTCTCATGGTTGCCTCTGTTGTTTGATATAAGAAAGATTCAAGTGATAATAATTTTGTATTAAAATAGGATCATGTGAAAACTCTGTGCAAATATGTTTGAAGTGCATTCAACACCTTTCAAATACAGGCCTTGAAACAAAATACAGAATTGTAGTTCTGTTTTATACCAAAGCACTGTTACACTGTTGCTGATTATTTTCCTTGTTTGTCTTAAACTTATTTCAGGAAGGTATTAAAAGTAAACTGATTTATTATCTGACAGCCTTAGTCCAGGTTTCGGCAGAAAAACAGAATCTGCTGTAGGTGTGTACAAACACCCCAAATTCAGACCAATCATGCTCAGTACGTGATTTAAATTTGCCTGTTGATTCCTTTTATTTTGCAGTTCTCCTTTGTGCCCAGACTTAGCCATAAGGTTTGTGGGTTTTTTGTCTTCCCTTCACTCTACCTACCTTCCCTGAGGAAAGGAAAAATACCTTCTCAGGAAAAATACTCAGGAAAGCCCAAGAGTCTTGCCTGGGAACAATACCACAGCGTTCTTTAGCTTGTGCCTTTTAGCAATGCCATTTATTACTTAGGTTTGGTCCCACAGGTTTTATGTGGCCTTCAGCTTTTCTACTCCTGACTTAGTGCAAGAGGTTGCATCACATAAAGTATGAATATGTTGGACCCCCATTTGAGGAGTCATCTGACGAGGTGGGAATGAGCAATGAGACCTGTGCTACCAGGGAGCCACATGGTTGTGGCAGACCTGGGGTGCAATGGTGGGTGAGTATGAGTGGACAAAATTTGTGCTGAGTCTACTCTCTAAGTAGAAAAGAAAGCTTTGGTCTGTAGGACAGAAAGCCAGACATTTTTGCTAGCACAAAAGGTGATTTGATGCTAAAAGCTAAAGGAATGAAATTGGTAACTTATTACAAAAGAAAATATATCCTTGATTTATGAGCCCAGACAGCAAAGACAGTGTGTCAATGTAACCAGAGATGTAGGGTAATGCAAACATGAAGTAACCATCTGTTTTCCTCTAGGCTTTAACGGACCTTGTATTTTATTTCCATTTTAAAGAGTCATCATTACAGTCCATTTGTTCCCTCCACTTCCTTCTCTCAGCTTATCCTTGTGATGAGGAATTAGTGACCTTATCAGGGAAGGTTTCAGGTAATACTTTAGTTTTATAGCCTCAGCCTTTCCATGAGCAAACATTTACAGCAACCTTTAGCCTCTCTCCTCTCCTGCATTTTGCTGTTGCTAGTTTGTCACAAACAGAAGAGTCACCTACTACACTGGAGGAGTGGGCAGAGGTGAAGTCAGGTAGAAGGATCTGTCTTTAAACCTACAGTGTGGAGATTTATTTCATCCTATCCAGGAACAAAACCAATGTAGAGTACCTGAAAGAAAGAGGGTTGGAAGAGAAAAAGAAAAGAGAGCACACACAATGGGTTTAAACTGAGCAATAATGAAGGAATGGATTTTGGGTCTGTCCCTTTGGCCTTTGCTTTTCTTGCTACAGCTGCTGCAGGAAATTGGCTCAAAAGACTGCAGCAACAACAAGAGTTATGTGATCAATGTGATGCTCATGAATTACTCGGACTTCCCATCAACTACTGATAATTTGAAATCAGCTGTGAATCAAGCCTTGAAAAGGGTACAAAATGAGTTCCAGATGACAGGTAAGGCAATGGGTGTTGTTTGTTGCTCTCCTGCTGTGGTTTCTTGTCAGATCTAGTGCCACAATTTTCTACTCATCTGACTTTCAGCAAGCTGTGCCTCAAATAAGCTCCTTGACTGTCTGTTCACCTTATGTAGGTCTTTCAGAAATAATGACTTCCCTCTGTAAAAACAGAAGTGCTCTACAGATGGGCAGAACCATATTTGCTTTTTGGGCAGATTCTTCCTGCATG
This sequence comes from Actenoides hombroni, assembly GCA_024336885.1. Lineage (NCBI taxonomy): Eukaryota > Metazoa > Chordata > Aves > Coraciiformes > Alcedinidae > Actenoides > Actenoides hombroni. Next base: position 1,891,500 of record WUAM01000173.1, on the reverse strand, counting down.
CTTTTCTGGAGATGTTCAGTTAGGATTGGGAACATGGTGATCGCTGAACTGGATCAGACAACATCAGTGATCCATCTAGTGCAGTAACTGGGATGCTCTTGCTTCCTCTCCTCACAGGATTTCACTCTGCTTTCAAAAAATAATTGTTCTCTTGACTCCATCTGTTGATCACATTATGATTTGAAGTGTGAAGAATCTGCAGTCCAGGTGTTTTTCCCTCATTTAGAGTCACTATAGATGATGCTTTTATTCATTTTGATATCTTACTTCTCCTTTCAATATCACCAATCTACTATCACTCTCTAGAATATCATGGGGAAAAGAGGTTCCAAAGAAATCAAAGTGTCTTTCAGTTACTTCCTACAGAGCTTTAAAAAATGCCTCTCATAATGGCCAACCCTAAATTTTTTTAATTTTTACTGAAAGTACTATCACTCAGCAGAAGAAGTCAGCAGTCCCTGCTGGAGCAAATTTACAGTCTCATCCTAAGTAGTCAGGGTTAGGTAGTAGGTGGACATTCTAGCAGCTTTTTGGTAGGATAAGACTGCTCAGACCAGTGTCAGATGAAGAATACCATATATTATTGATTACTAATCACTAATCAGTGATTACCTGTAACTCATGACGCTCTTTACTTTTACATTTGCATTACAGGACAAAATATTACAATCAATGCCACCTTTCACAGCTTTGTCTCATCACTCTATGTCTCACAAGGCTGTCGCACCAGCACCTGTGAAGGTGTGGAGCTCATCAAGGAAATTTATGTGAGTAGCAGGCTTCTTTAAGTTGATTTCCTGAGACAAGACTTTTTTCTTTCTCTGTGTGTGCATGTGTCCCTCTCTCTTTCCTTATTAACATCTGATCCTGTTTTTCAGTTCCAAACAAATTCATCAGGGAAATGAAGTTTTGAAAGAGAAAATGTTCCTGTAGGTTTTGTGAAAACAAGCAGAGAAATACTTGAGAGAAATTCTACAAAAGCTTCCTGGAGTCTGTTGTTAGGCAGTGCTAGCTAAAGCAGCCTTCTGCTTCAGGCTCATTTTCTTATGCCTAAGGTCAAACACTCAATCAGCTCAAGCAGAGGAAGAAAAGGTCCACTTCCAACTGGATCAGACCCTGATCTGGTTCACCATCAGTTTGCACAAATAGAAAAAAGAGAGAGCTGTGCAAGCATGTGAACATGAGGGCAGAGAGATTATTAGGCATCTGGAAATCCATATAGAACTACGCCCAGAGGGCAAAGATGAAGTGCTCACTTCCCACTAGAAATCAGAGAAAACACGTGGGACAAACTATGTGAATACTCTAATGTGGGAGAAAGCTTCAGTTAGAACTAGTGCGTTACAAGGAGCCATGTTTTGGTGGATTTTTCATGTCTAGTAACTATTATTTCTGAGTGAAGCTGTGTCAATCCCATGTGAATTCTCAAATCTACCAACGTATAAGCCTCCGCTATAGTCTTTGTTATGAAGAAGTCCCTCACAACACACAAAGCTACTTGTCAGACCTCACTTGGTGGTGAGAGAAGAAATTTGTTTCCTACAAGCTTCATGTGCACATAACTAATTGCTTTTCAGTATCTTGTAATTCCAACTCCACTGTCTTCTGCAAATGCAAGCACTTCCTGGGGCGTGTAATTTCATATGTGCAATTGTAACAATTGCAACAGTTTAATCCTAACACTGTCTGTCTCTTAACTAAAGTAATGTTCACAGCCACTGTTCTGTCCTCCGCCTTTTCTTAGCTTTCTGAGATTCCCCCTTCCTCCACTCTAGGTTTGTTCTTTTTGACCTTTCTGTAGCAACTTCGTTACTCTGTTCTTACTTTTGCTGGTAAATTCTGTGACTTCTTCTCAAACTCTAAAGTTTTCTTCATTCTCCCATCTTCCTCTCCTTTCTAGTCCTCTTCATTGTCCCTACGTGTGACCTTTTCTGATCCCTTGCAGGACAAAGGTGAACTCGGCTGTGTTATCATAGGACCTGCTTGCACTTATGCCACCTACCAAATGGTCTCGTAAGTACTACCTCTTCTCCCTAATACTGTGATGTTAAACATCAACTGCTGAACAAAGTTGTTTTGTGTACAACAAGCTGGTGGAGACATTGGAGTTTAAGATACATCTACACAGTCAAGGCAGTAAGACTCTTATGCACAGCCACTATGTTTGGCAGGGAGAAGAAAATCCCCTTCCAAAGCCATTGATGAAATTCCACTGCTATACTTGCTTTTCTAATTGATGACAGAAAGTTTATTGATTGATTATGGGCTCAAAATACTTAACTCTCCAACAACTGCTGAAGAGATGTTACCTTGAGACATGTAGTCATTGCAGAACTGCAGCAATAGGGTTCTTCTGGGCAGGTGTTCAGTTGTTGAGAGTGGCCTGAGTTACATGTGTGAAGAGAAGATCTGAAAGCCCCAACCATCTTCAGTAAAGAGTGTTTAGCCAGGGAGCAGGCAGTTTCATCCTAACTCTTCTGACTGAGAAAGCATTCCTGAAGAAACAATCTCTACTACTGTATTCTACATGAACCTGTATAATTCCATTCTATATTATAATATACATTAACATGCTCATTCTCATATATTAGGAAAAGTGTAAGCTGAATCTGCAGACTTATAGCATAAATCAGTTAAAAACTTCCCATCATTCGTGATGTACAAATCCACATTGTTACCCATGTGAATTACTTCTCTTTTTAAACTTTGGTAGCCTTTTGGTTTCACTGAGAGATACTGGGAAGATTGAGACACTTTTACCTCATGCTTTACCTGCTTGTATATCTATAGTTTTCTTTGAGTGCCATGACCAGAAGTCAATGCAATGTTACTGGCAAACATGTGTGATTGATTTATAGAAGAGTCAAAAGAATAACCTTACATATGTGTAGGACCATGGTTAAAATATTATACAATATAGCCCATTTTATTCATTGTGCCTCTTAACTTTATGTTTGCTTTTCTGTCTGCTGCACATGGACCCACCCAGAATGATGCCAAAGTCTTTTCCTTGGAAGCCAGGGAGCAGAATTGGATGGGTTCTTGAGCCTTTGCACTCCCATAGCCCTTGGGCTGAAATGGTGCATGGTACCCAAAAGGGCATGGGGAACTGGAGGCAATGATCAAAGCTGTCTGGACCAGTTCAACAGGGCTCTTCAGTGCCAATACTGACTTGATATCTGCTTCTGTTCTTGAGGATCCTTCTGTTTCAGGTTCAAATTACTGTTAAACTAATGCAGGGCACAGGAGGAGAGGGAGCTGAGGATGGAAATCATGTGGCAGCTGCCTTGGTTCAACAGCAATCCATTCAGTCTTGTCCTCTTGTCTCTCCCTTCAGAGTTGAAACAATGCTGAGCCTGCCTCTGATCTCTGTAGGAAGTTTTGGACTGTCTTGTGACTACAAAGTAAATCTAACCCGACTTCTGACCCCAGCCAGGAAAGTGAATGATTTCTTCTATTATTTTTGGAAAGAACTTCATCTGCCATTCAAAACCACAGCCTGGGAATCTGCCTACATTTACAAGAGGAATGAAAACTCGGAGGCGTGCTTCTGGTAAGATCTGGATCCACTTCTGACTTGGCTGTTGATAAACTCCATCTCCATCCTTAGACTTGGTTCTTAAAAGCTGTCCTTTGACTCCTACATTCAGAGGTGCCTCATGGCTATGAAGGAATGAGAGGACAAGATGAATTATGCCCTTAGCTGTACTGCATATCTGAATGTTTCACTCAGTCTACTTTTAAATGTTCTCAAGTCTTGGTTTTTCCTGTGGACAGAAAAGCCCACATGTTGTCCCTGCTGGAATTACCTATTTACTGCATCCTTGGTGTAAATAGTGTGATATGAGAGTCTTCCCCATTGAGGTGTCCATAAATGCCTTTTTAGGTCAGAAGTCTTATCAAGCTCTTGTAATGTTTCTCCACATTAATGGCTTCAATCTGTGGGCACCATTGTTGCTCCAAAACATTTCCAAAGTTCAAACTGTATCTTTCTTTGAACAAAAGAACCCCCAATGATTGCAGAATTTAAGCTATGCTCTCACTGGTTTGAAACAAAGGAGACAGTTTTCACTTTGTGATCTGAACTATCAACCTGCGCTTGGTTCTCAAGAATGCTGGGTTTTCTCCTTGCCTAAAATCAAAGGCTGTTTTTAGTCAAATAGAATCTTTTATATACTGATATTTATTATTACTCATCTTTTATTGACTCAATCTTCAGCTCATGTGGATGTTTCTATGCTCCTTTGAATTTATCTTTTTTCCAATTTTGCGATACAAAATGCTGATTAATTTAAAAAATCATAATGTTTCTCCTACTAATTTTATAGATGTAGCTTGAAGGCAGCCAAGAATTTATGGAAATAACTATTATTTATCTTTCCAATTAATATCCCAAGGAACTTGCAGAACTGAAAGCAAAATTTATTACTGTATTGGCTTCAGAGTGTTATAAGCATGTACTTACAGAATATTTTGTATACAGACCTTTTTTTTTTCCTGAATTAAAAGGCCTAAAAACTGGTCTCTGATTCACTGCTTTGTAGATACTTAGAGACTTTTACCGTTTTCTCCTTTTTCAGTATAGATAGCAACTCAATCACATGATGTAATTGTTAGGATTGCCTCTCTTTCATGCTTTGAAACATCAGTGAACTTTGCTTACCTCTTACTACAATCCATATTACTCCATGTTTGCAGCTATAATTGCCAAAGTACTACAAACACTTTAGCTAAATCCCTTTAATCCTGAAGGTTTCATACCTTTTAGGGAAGTCAATGCATGTAAGTTATTTACCAAGTGTTTCTTACCTTGTCTTTGTTAATGCTCCTGTTCACGGCCTTGGTTAAGACTTCAGAATTGTTCAAGCTCCTTTACTTTACTGTTGAATTAATAAAAAAAAGAAAATTAATTTTGCATCTCTCCCCATATTTCATCCTAAAATAGTTGTAAAAATGCATTTCATTCTGCTATAATAGAAAATGTCAGCTGGAAGGTTTTTGAACTGTCTAACTTAAACAATCCAATTTTGCTAAAGCACAAGTTATACTGTATAGGCTAATTGTTTTCCCCATAAATGTATAAAAAGAAGTGAATATCCACAGTCACAGCAAAACCAGGTTATGTCTCAACTATGCGTGTGTTCCTCTAAATTAATGATTAATGATTCCGCTCCTGAAACAAAACAGGAAGCAAAAGATATGTAGTAGGTTATAGGACTGGGATCTCAGCGTTGCTAGATCAGAAATTAAGCAGTTTGAAAACAAAGGGATTTCTTTGGTTTTTCCCTCTGCATTAATTTTATTTCAGACAGAATGTCTCTTCTCAAACACACGTCGAAGCGAGAATAGGATTTAGGAGGTGACTGCTTTTGCTTAATCTTTTAGCTAGCTTTTACTCACTTGATGGTTTTTTTTTTGCTGTCCTCATTTTTCCCCTTCAGGTTGTAACTGACTTAGTATAGGGGTTTTTGTTGCTACTTTTCTTCTCTCACAGTCAGGGTACATATGTGTTTTTCAACTCAGTTCTTTCTGCAGCTTCTACTTACTCCCTTGAACCTTCATGTGTCTTGTAAGATTGCCACTGATGTCTTAAAAGAGCAGAGCTTCCTGGGTCTGCCTCCCAGTTAGTCTTACTTACTGTAATTTCCCCATATCCCTCATTTCTTTTCTCAGTTGACTAATATCTTACTACATCACTGTATTCTCCAAACCCATCCTTTGTACAACCAGGCTCAAATACTTCTATGTGACTTTCCGAACACTTCTAAGTGTTTCATGTCCTGTATTGATTTTCTCTCTTCTGTTGCTGCAGGAAAAAAATGCTCCATACCACCTTATGAACACTCCTGTGTGCTGTAAACAGCCATCTTGTATTTTGGCTTATTTGGGAGAGTGTGAGGAATTAGCAATTTTCTGACAATATCTGCGTTCCCTTGTGTCAGGTACATGAACGCACTAGATGCTGGAATCACACAGTTCTCTGAAAAACTGAAGTTCAAGGACATTTTAAGGACTCCAGAGCAGCTTAAAAAAACTGTGAAAGATCCAAAACGGAAAAGCAATGGTAAGGGGGCGCTGAGGGTGTACCCTTTCCTGTAGGTAAGTTACTTTTCCCAGGAAATCAGACCTATGCTTTAGTTACATTTTAGGGAGAGTCTTTCCACAAAATGGTGCAGAAGTGCAGGAGAAACACAGATATACCATTTCACATGAATGCAAACATAAAATGGCACAAAGTTCACAGATTGCTCTTTCCATCCCCAGAAAATATGGGGGGACATCCTGGTTCTAGAAAGCTATTCGGGTGAATTATCCCATCTAGGCATAAGCTCTGTTTTGTCAAGGATTCAGAAATCAACGAATCACAACCCCTCATAAGAAGTGCCTTAGATACTACAAGAATGCTTAGCTTTCTACCATTCCTGTGTTTGTAGCCCTGCTACATATATGGGCCTCATTTGTGCCATCAAGGGGCATTTCTTCTGGAAATGATTCACCTAAACTAAAAAACCAGATAAGTATATACCTCATCTTCTCCTAAGATTAACCACCTGGCAACAGCAGGCCAAGTGAGTGTAAGAAGTAAGCCAATGAAACTATTACTTCAATGCCATTTAACTTAGAAATATTCATCAGTAACCCATATTGCATCAAAACTGCAAATGCTTATTTGAGTGAGATAATAGTAGTGCTCTGGTGCAATCAGTCAGAAAATGGTGCGGGCATTAAGGCACCTTTTACCACTTTCCCTCAAATACCCCAGTCTAACTGCAGAGAGGCTGTAGCCCTGGGCTTGGGTACCAGCACAGCACAGGTAATATTTGCCTTAGCACAGCATTGCTTTGCTGCCTGCTACTCATGCATGGGAGACCAGGCGAATGTCCTCTTCTTGTCTATACCTCTCACCAATCTGTCTCCATTTTTGCCCAATCTGTAGTGATCATCATGTGTGGCTCTCCGGATGATGTCAGCACAGACCTAGGGACAACAGAAGTGGATAAGGATATTGTTATCATCCTGATAGATCTCTTCAAGTAAAGTATCACCTTTTCATATCCTCTTTTCTCTGCAGTTTTCTGAAGGATAGAAATCATGGAAATGGCCTGAAATGTAACTCTCTTGCTGAAAAAATGCTCTCTCACAAAACTTTTCCATTGTTGTCTTTCCTCATGTCTTGACATTTATCTAAGCTGCTTAGTGTTTAATTTGTGACACATTCTCAACAACATCACCTCTAGTTCACATCATATCTTTCTAAGGCAGTCGCTGAGGAGGTAGGGTTAATGTCATCCCATGGAATCCTCAGTGCAGGAAGCCATGGGAGAACCACGGAGTCCGAAGTCAGAATGGTCAGGAACTGTTCATATGAGATATTGTACATTTTTCATACACTTTGCCCAACCAGAAGATTACGTAAACGTGTCTTACAGTATATTTTTCTGGCCTCCATTTACTCCATTTTAAAATTATTTTAAAGGGTGGTACAACTCTTTCTTCCACTTCAAGATTTTTCCACTTTATAACTGTCTCTTCAACATCTTTATAACTACATAAATTTAACTTTTTAGAGTTGTTCCTTAGTATACAACCTAATTTTTCTATTGTTCAATTTCATCTTTATATTACCAATTATAAAATTTTTTATAGATGAGGACTGATATAAACTGGCCTTATCAATGGTAGCCTCAAAAACTTGGTCTGTATACAAAGACCAAGTGCTGATCTCTGGCCTAAGTGACACAGTGCGGCTCACATCCATGTGGCTAAGTGTAGATGTCCAAACTGCTTTTTGGGTATGGCTATGGTCACCATAGCAAGTCACAGTCTGGAAGAAAGCTCATTGGCATAAATCAAACCCATGTGCAAAAGAGTCCATGAACTTTCAGGGCCCGTGGGACTTTCCAGACCTTGCATCTAAGGCTAACCCTGACAGGGCAGGGCAGAGGCACTTTGGGTTAATGACTCCAATTGTTTAACCTTTGGGTCAATAATGGAGCCTGTGGTTCAAGTTCTAACAGGATCTTCTCTGTCCTGTATGCTTTCAAGACCACCATATATATTTTTTCAGAAGTGGCTCTAAGAGCTTTAGACTTTCTACCACTTTATCCAGGCACCAGGTATCCCCAGTTGCTTTTCCTGAGGCAAAGGGCCACAATTCCTGTTTATTTGCAAATGCACAATGGGGCCCTGTGTTTTTTCTTACCGATGTTGCATGTATAATGGTTGCCTCAGAATAGGTGAGGGTGATTAGGGGCTTCTCTGCTGTGCATCCTTCTGATACATCTAGCTGCTTCAGCCTATTTTATATGCTACCCTCCTTAAACTTGTTACATAACCCTGATTTTGCTGAGCATCTCAAATCATGTTCTTAAAACAGAAATAAAATACAGACACAAGTGTTAGATCCAAACTCAAGCTGTAGGAGAAGACTGTAGAAAAGGTCCCATGCTTCTACTGGAGTCAAATCCCTCAGAGAAAGTGATGGATTTAAATTTTCTTCATTCTGAGCCCTCTGGCAGCCAGGACACAAACACAGTGTTCAAGCCACCCTCAGGGAGGTGGGTCTCTGTAGGATTATCCAGTTTGGTGGAGTCTAATGAAGCTTGCTTTTTACCTGGCTAGTTCAGTCCAAGCCAGACTAAAAAGCACTTTGAAATTCTTCAGGGTGAAAAGTACAATGTAAAAGTCAGAAGGTTCAGGGAAATGCAGGAACAGGGCTCTGGTGTCAGGATCTCATCTGATGGCTGGGGAGCAGAGCCTGTGGTCTCCAAAAATTCTTAATACAGTTCTGGCTGAAAAAATAAAAGGATCATAAGCATGAATAATGACAGAAACCTCATGCGATTTATTTTTTTTATCAATCTAGCTACATCAATGACAGATGCCGCCACTTGACACCAATATGTATTGCTAAATTCCTCTGTAACGTGTGAATCCATTGGCTGGCAGTCTGTGAAGCACTTTCAGATGGCCTCCCAGGTTGATGAAACCAAAGATACCTGAAACCTACAACCTTTTCTGCTTGTTTTAGCATAGTTTTCAAGTTCACATAGTTTCCTCTGATTTTCTTACCTCACTGAATTAAGCAAATCAAGAAGCTGCTCTCTGCACTGCTCTGATTGCTTCACGATCTCCTGTTAAATACTTTTAATGCAAACCCTTCTGTGATCAATTCCAGCAGGAAATACCAAAATTAGAGTAACGTGCAAAAGAGTGCAGAAGAGGTCAGAAACAAGCACAGTAACATGAAGAAACTACAGTTCGCACTACTGTGAATTCCAAGAAGAGACTCAGTTTTAATATATATAAACTCCTGCTTGACAGAAGAGGAAATAAACAGGACAGAAACCAAACAGTTACAATAATAACAAGAATTCACTGCAACCTTTGAGTTTCAGACTGCCAGATCTGTGATATTACCTTTTAACGTAGTTAAGCACAGAAGCCGGCATCAGGGAACGAACAACATAGACAGTTTTGTCTATGATGAAATCTTATTTGTAGAACTACTTTTTAAACCTCTCAAATAACAGTACCACTGGGGAGAGAAGAGTGACTCTGTTGTGGTTACCACTGTTCTTGTTGCTGATTGTTGTGCTTTGTTTTGCAGTAACCTGTACTTCAAGAAGAACATCTCAGCCCATTACATGCAGAATGTACTTGTCCTGACTCTGCTACCAGATAATGACAGCTTGAATACCATAAAGCTTGAGGAGCCTGTCCTGGTAACCACACTATTTCATATCTGATTATTGCATTCAGTGCATTCATGGTGATGGCACTAGGAAATGAAAACTAAAAATGAAGCTGAAATCATCCCGCATCACGCTTCTATGTTGATATTTTCTTAAATTATTGCAGGATGACATTTTGTCCTGCTGTAATGATGTAAAAATATAACATCATAAGGCAATATGCAAGGTCTCATAATCCTGCTTTGTGAAGTTCAAGTCAAGCTTTTAATTTGTCCTTAAAGTGTTATGGTCACAGGACGTGAGGAAGACTTGGTACATGGTCTTCTGACTCCAGTTCTGAGTGACTGACAACCTTACTATGTAGCTGCAAGGTGTCACTGAAGGAAGATCTATAGGTGTAACTGAGGTGTGAGCATAGAAAGTTCAAAACTAATAATTGTTGACTGATTTTTGTATGCACATATGTATTAGCACTGGCAACCATTACTGTTTCTGTCCCAGGGCTTTCCAGTTAAACTTGGAGAACAGGAACTTCTTTTTCTGTAGGAAATATGTTTTGGTTGGTGGGGTTTTTTTTTGTTTGTTGTTGTTGTGGGTTTTGTTTTGTTTTTTGTTGTTGTTGGGTTGGGTTTTGTGTGTGTGTGTGTTTTTGGTTTGGTTTTGGTTTGTTGGTTTGTTTCTTTGTTTTTAATTTCCTGAAAAGCAGGAAGTATGCAAATCTGGTATCTGCTCAGTGAAACTGATACTCCTGCCATCTGCCCAGGAATCAGACTCTGCACATAGAGATCCTCCAAGGATTTGTGTCTCTGAGAAACAGCTCTCCAACAGGCAGTCCAAAGCTTTTGGCTGGATTTACAGGGCTTCCAGATGCCCCAGCCTGGACTCAATGTTTTTTTGGGTACCAGGTCTATGGCAGGCAGCTGGAAATTCTGGCACAGCTCCTTGCCTCTGAGAAGTGGCCATCTGGAAGCCCAGACTTTCTGGCACCACACTGGATTATCTGCACAGAGAGTCTAATCCAAAACCAGAAGCTTTAGGTCTCAATGAGCAGACCTGGCCAGAACCTACATTGTAGTATTTCTTGAATCCTTTGAATGGGTCTGATAAGTTTTCACCACCTCCCTGTCTTCATACATAAAAATATATATTTTGTTTGCCTTTATTTTTCCAAGCGAGAATGCTGAGGTGGCATCGCCCATTTACTCACTCTGTGATAAGCAGATTTTAGTTTTTCATGCTGGAGTTTCTGCTAAGTGGAGACCACCAAAGTTATTCTAGCTTTAAGGCAGAAACGTGAACTCTCAAACTGCTATTTTTCTGTATCTCCTGTTCTAGATGGAAGATGACTTTTTAGTTGGCTATTTTAATGCAGTCTTGCTGTTTGGACATACTCTGAAGAAATTTATCCTCTCCCAGAGCCCAGTGTTACCTCTCAGTTTCATTGATGAATTTCGAAATACCACTTTTGAAGGTAAAAAAAGCGCAGTTCTGTGCAGGGTTCACTAAATTGATGAAGGGAAATAAATTTGGTTTTAAGCACTCTTAGGATAAGTCTAAACACTGAATAAGTCCAAGGTCTTCAGTAATTTTTAATTCCCCACTCTTGTTTTCTTTTTCTATCTTTTTTTTCCAAGGATGTTATCTTCAGTATTAGCAGAAGCACTACATAGCAGTCGTGCAGAATTAACTCAGTGCACGCAACACAGAAGAGGCAGAAAGTCAAAATTATGATAATTTGAAACATCTCAATTTGCAACAGACTACTTGAGGCCCAGACTCCTTTCTGGGCTGTTACATCTTTCCTGCTGCTTTGAAGTGTAAAGCACATTTAAAGAATATTGCTGCCTAAGGAGGGATGGAGGGAGGAGGAGAGACAGAGCTGCTCAACCAGCAGAGATGGAGGATGGGATGAGGACCTGCAGCTGGTGTCATTCTTTTGACAAAGCTGAACTTCCTATAGAGAGACTATTTAGGAGAATGAGGAAAGAGCAAAGCATATAGGTGTGTTTCAGAGTCCATGCTTTCTCTGGAGGCAACTTGACATTCAGATTCTTAATTTGTGACAGCAGAACATTTAAGCTTTCCACCAAAGGTCTAGTCTTGACTTGAGGCCGGTACATATAAAGTATGATTGATGTTCAAAATGACTCTGAAGTCCACTTAGCTAAGCTTTAATGAAGTATTTTCAACCTTTCCCCAGTTTACAAAACCATCATAAGCCTGAACGCAAGGAAGTGCGACTGTAAGACAGCTGGCAGTGAGTTGGCTCTTCTTAGTCAACTTTCTTGTTCCTCTCTCAGGTTGCCTGGCACCAGTGGGCTTTTATAGGCCGTAGGCTTAAAATCACAGAATTGAATCATTAGGAAAAGACAGAGGCTAGAATTAAAGAAAGAAGTGACAATGTTACCTCTCTGGAAGTGAAGACCCAGCTGTCACTTCACATCAGAGATCTATAACAAAATGATGTCTCAAAGCTTTGTGTTTATATCCCATCTGCTTTCAGCAAACACACGTGTAAAAGTTTCCCAGATTTTCCTAATGTGGCCTAATGGGGCTGTGGGCTTATCTTTGCTTTAACCATGATACCCTAAACCTAGAAAAACATAGTTTACTAATTTCTTTTGGAGACAGCATCCTGTTTTGAATATCAGTAAACTCATATCTTCAGTTTCCCTCTAAATTTGAAAGATGAGTGGCACAAACTTTTTTTACTTATTCAAAATAAATCTTGCTCTGTAATGCTCCACATTAGTTATACGCTAATTAAAAAAAATAAATCCTAAAAGTGAAAGATGTTGAACTACCTTCATTCTTTCTTGGCCTGGAGGCTGGTAGAGTAGGGAGTTCATACGATAATTATTTTGATATTAAGAAGATGGACCATGAAAAACTTAGCATCAGTTTTTGAAGTGAGAAGGGAGAAGGTAATTTCCAAACTAAAATAATGATGATGTTGAACTTAAGGGAAAATAAAATAAGTCATCAGCAATAGCAGTAAAAGAGCAATCTGAAGCTGATCAAAAAGACTATCCTAAAAATAAAAAGAAAAAAAAAAGAGGGGAGAAATGAAAGTGAGACTTCCAGGAGTGGTAGGTATTGGCTAAGCTTCTCCTCTTGTTGAGATGACTGACTTCAAGAGCAAAGTCAAGTCGCGCTGAGAGACTTAGGAAGCTCCACCTTAAAATTCTTGGAATGTACTACACAGGCAATTTCTCAATCTGCTGACATACAAAGGGAGGAGGTTAAAGGGAAAAGGAACCTAGTTAATATTAGTAGAGCCAAGTAGGTAGCAATCAAAAGAGTAAGGGGAATGCAAGTATCCCTGTATTTCCTTTCTTGCTGATAGATTCAAACTGAGGGTGGAAATACAATTTCCCTTTTCACTTCTAAAATGGTCCCTTCAAGGGAGGTTCCTCTGCCATTTCTTGGTATGCTGAAGAAACATGACAAATACATTTTTCTATAGCTAGAAGGAGTCTTTCCTTTTCAGTGCAGTCAATTCAACACTTTGTACTGGATTTTCTAGAGAAAATGTAGCAAGTTATTAAGGGAGAAGTAGCACCATGCTAAGCTGATATGTATTCTAGCATGTACACGAAGAAGAAAAATATCCCGCACATCAGAAATCCTTTTATTTATCCCATCCTTCCTACCACATATTTGTGCTTCTGAGTATGCAATCCCTCTGACTAATTCTTTCTATCTACAGGTGTACTAGGTCCTGTGACTCTAGATGAATTTGGAGACATTGATAGCAATCTGACTTTGCTGTACACATCACAAACTGCAAATCACGTATGTATGTCTGGGGAGCAAGCGTTCGACCTTATATATGAAAGGAGAAATAAAATGCTCACTACTATTACCTAAGAATGATGAAAATAACTACAGCAGAAGTGGTGGCGTGACAAGGCATGCTGTGCATGCCAGAAGGGGTTCATGTGAGGTGTGCTGGAGACTGACAGGATTGATGTCATCTGGTGGTTCAGTAAGTGAAGTGAAGCTGGTATTTTGTGGGACTGGTATGTTTCTTTTCAGAGAGTGAAGGAATGAGGAAGAAAATGGCAGCCAAACATATGGCTAAGTTGAAGAATGCACCACTGTAGCAGAAAGAGCAAGAATTACTTTGAGTTTGGGCAATACTTTTATTAATGGTAGTTTGAAAAAAGGGACAAAAGAGGGGGAGCACAGCTGCTGACTGCATTTCTTCCCTTCTACACCCATAGTTCCGAACTCTTCTGTTTTTCAACACTCAAAAGAATGAGACACATACAAGGACTACCAGTCCAGATTTTGTCTGGAAGAACAACAAGCTGCCCAGTGATATTCCAGGTGCAGGTGAGACACCCATTAAATCTTCAAAGACAAATCACACAGCCTTAAGATCTACCTGCCATGCAATCCAGCACACTACTTTCACACTGTCCTCAGCCAGTGATGGCAAGAGCTGGGGGCAGAACAGCATCTTTCCTTCCTCTGCCCCAGCCCCCCATGTTCTCTTCATCCAGACCAGTTACAAACCTGCATTTCTGTTTAGGCACTACTAAGTCTCTGGTAGACTCCGTACTGTATCAGTGACTGTGGTGAATACCATGGTGTGTTTTGGAAGAGGTCACCCTTGAACACATAACCTTTACTAGAAGATTGTGGTGGTCTGAATTGCTTGAAAGACTGTTCAGGAAAGGCAGCAGAGTTAAGGTTATGATGAGTTATCTGACTGCATTTCTGTATTGCTGATGCAGCATGGTGGCTTCTGCTTGTCCCTTTATCCTTGTTGTAGGGGGCTGGGGAGAGGACACAGCACTGTGCAGATTCAGGGTGCTTCTCTGGAGGGGTCTCTTAGAAGAGCTGGCTCTTTGCAGAAAAACAATGGGAAACTAGGTTATTGATCTATCTACACCCAAATTTTAAATCTGAAATCCCAGAAATCATCACCTTCTTTTGAGTTTTTGGTGACTCTTGGATAGAATGATGAACCCCATTATTATTCTGCATATCAGAGTCCAGCCTTATCAGTCTAATCAGATTGGGATTGTTTCCCCGTTTAGAAAGCTGCCACATAATGATTGGCAATGGAAATATTGCTGAAGGATAAAAATTATTGCAGTGGTATTGGTTGCAAGGGTTAGTGCATAGTGGGTTAGCGTTCATCTGAGTCATTCCCATCAGTGAGTGTCCAAAGGTGCTGATATTAAAGATCTCTGCTAAAGGCCTTCTCCATTAGCTCACTGTATTGCTTACCTCTGTTAGGCAACAGACAAAAACTGGAGAAACAAACACCTTCTGATAAGAGTCCATTCAAAGTAACATGGTATATGGTGGATTAAAATGTTTTTTTCCTCAGTAAAGTAAATCTGATGGCTTCAAAATAAGGCTTACCTCTCTCAAGAGAAGCAGGAATAGTGGTTCACTGCCAGGGACCCATAGGAGCTTCCAGGAGCAGACAGCAGCATTGATAAGACTCCAGTTAGACAGTTCTGGGAAAAGCAGTGGGCATTCAGCGGAACTTCTATTTATCAGCTCTGGTCAAATCTCTGGTCTCCTTTGGTATGACCATGAGTTGTGCTTGTGCAGAGACAGCAGTGCTGCACGCATCAGCCACAGGGTCTCCCTGCACCAGCTCCCTGAGCCATGTGCTGCCTGGCCCCAGTCTTCTTGGTGTTCCTCCAGTCCCATTCTCATCCATCCCTTGGGCCACACAACGTGCTGTGATGTCAGTGGATCTTTGTATCTTTAGAACATTCACTTCAATCTGTCCTTGTTTGAAAATGCTGCAAAAAGGCTAAAGAAAAAATGGGAATTGCAGAAAGTCAGTGTCTACAAACCAGCAGCTTAACATTCAGTGCTTAATGAAGGCCTAACTTTGCCAAAGTAAAACTGCCTCCCACAGGCACTTGATTTTTTTGTTTTCAAATTTTTTACAATAAATCTTCCTTCTGTGTGATTCCAAATAAGTATATTCCTCCAAAGGGCAACTTTAAAAAAGTTTAAGTAATCACCATGCCTTGTCAAAACCAGTCAAAACTTTCCAACCAGAAATATGTTTTTCCCTCCAGGGAGGTGAACAGTCACAGCAACCAGAACCCTGCTCCTTCATAAGCTGTAATTGAGAACAGCTTGCTCTAGTTCTGCTATCCTCCTTCCTCCTGGCATCCCGTAAAAAAAGGGGCTTCATCCACATTTTCCCGTTACTCAGAAACTTTTAACCCTCGGTCCAAACATGGGTAATGTGAACCTTCAATATACAAACGTTTCTGGTTCCAAAGGACCCGAAAACAGTCAATTTGTGATGGGTGTTGTAATACTAAGAGCCAGGAGGTGGTAGCAGAGCCTCGGGAACAGGAAATTGTGGTCCCACAGCGCATCTATGGGAAATTGCAACCTGCTGATTGTTAAGCTACAAGCCACGATTCACAAATCTGCAGTTTTAGAGAATTGGTACGAAATGGCTTTGCACATTCTCATGTATCTGTCGTTTTATAGTGGTGACCCTCTATCACCAACATGCCAATCTGCAAAACGAGATTCTCCTCTGCCTTCTTTGCCTGAGAGACTTGCTCAGTAGAGTAGGTGTACTGTAGATATGTAGCCACCAGATGAAGCTCTGCACTAATGACCTGTTGCTTTTCAAAGGAAATTGGTGGCCACTTTTCTTCTCAGTACCCCTGATATCCAAGAACTAACCAAAGACAGGCTTCAGTTTCCTTTTCTATGTTAAGACAATCAAAATTACAGCCTTAAATAGTCAGTTCCCAGACTTGGCTGTTCAGCCTGTCTGCTCAGGATTAGCACCCTCATGCACTCTATGGTTTTGGGTCTAAATACTCAGATGTCTGAACAGGGTGATTTTCAATTTGTTTGGCATTTGGCATCTGGCATCTTCCAAGGATACTTTACTAGCTTTGTGCTGCCACCGGATTAATTTTCCTCTATAGTGTATGAATTTCCTATGGAAGAGTACAGTCCACTCAGTAGCACTGATCATCCCAACACAGCGTCTACAGAAGTGTTCTGAAACAAGTCCACAGTCTCCAAAGCTCTGTCTACAACAACTACAGAACGACTTTAAATGACTGGGACAACGAAGGGAGGACCCAGGTGCAAGATGTTAAAAAGTCTGCCTATGTTAAAAGCTGTAGCATGATTTTCATCCTAACCTTTTCTTGGATAACAAGTTCTTAGAAGAATCACCTTCCAAATCCACAAGTGGATGTACTCTGTATCAGCTGGAATTCTGACTGGAAGCTTCAGGTGTATTCCATTCTGAAGTAAATTATGGCAGTAAAGACTCTGGGTGACAAAGGTATAGGTAGTTGTGGAAAATTCACTGTCAAAGCAGCATATGTCTTTCTCACTTTCTGGGTACTTAGCAGGACTGGAAAGGGAAAAACAAACATTATAAAGCATGAATCAGAAAGTCATCACTAAGTATTGTGCTTCATGATAAAACCAGTAGGGATCAAACCTTTCTTCCCCATTTCAGAGAAAGCATCATCCAAAGGAGTCAATGAAGAGCCCATTTTGCATTAAACCCTGGGTATGCTGGGGGAAAACAATGTTTCCTGCCTGTCTCTGATTTCAAATGGTCAAATGCTTACCCCATTTACATCCCTATCCCACAGAGTTGTACCCAAGGTTTGCCTTCACCATCCACTCTTATGAAGTTCTTACAGGGAGAAGTTTGGCTGCTTCATTTTTTTAAAACGTGGTTACTAAGAAAAGTCAGCTTTATTCCTGGACTATCCTAGTTTGCTTTTAAAGAGGAGAACATCTAGAAATTGCTGTTGAGCTAATGTGAGATTTAGTGCTGTTAAATTCACCTCCCACTCCCTACAGAGTGTCCATGCCTCAGGTGGGGATATAGGACTGCACTGCTCTGGGTCATGCTTCATTCTGCAGTGAAAGTGGCAGGCATGTGTCACCTCTAGGCAGTTCTGGGCTTTACCAAAGCCTCTCAATCTGGATATGATCAAAGAATATCCCTGCTCATCTACTCTGACTTGCACATGTGTGGGTGAGGGTAATTTCTAAAGTTTTGGTTTTCAGCGTCCTCTGTTAAATTGTTTGGGTTTTTTTGTTGTTGTTTTTTTTCTTTTCTGCAGGACCACACGTCTTGACTATTGCTGTCTTCACTCTCACAGGAATTGTGATTCTGGTTCTGATCATTTCTTTGCTGATTCTAAGGTACCAACTGCTTCAGCCTTCTGTTTGTCCTTGAACAGTTTTCCTTCTAGGGCAATGCCTTTGAATTCTCCTTAAAGAAACATTTGTTAGCTTACCTTACATACCTGGGTGATTGTCCTCAGCATGAACTCTTTAGTATATGCTAAGTAGTGTTTGCATCTGCAGTGTTGTACCCATCCATATTTGCAGATGCATAAAATCTAAGATTCTGCATAGAAGATTAGATTATTATTGTATAAATAGCATTGTAATATTCCCAAGCATCAAATATAGAAGGGTTTCCTGAGGATTTTTTAGAATGAAGCTTGTCCTTTCAGTGTCGAGATAATAGCAAACTTGTCAACTATAATTGCTACCGAAGATTGTCCCCTAAGTAGCAAAGGAGAAAAGATACTCAGCTATGAAGATGAACAAAATGCCTCATTATTCCTCCTTTATCTCCCAAGTTTCTAGACACTTCAGCTAGCCCACAGCTCCCTGTGTAGCTCTAATCACTAAGTAAAATGTCAGAACTCTGAAAAACACATAACTAAGTATTAGACTTAGTAGATTTTAATTCACTTTGATATGTATTTAATCACCAGCTGATACCAGTTTGAATTGCAGTGCATCCTGGTGACACAACACAGTTTACGAGATTGGACTGAGAAAACCAGTTCTTACCACAACTATCAGTTGTCCTTTTCTTATACATATGTGTGTTAAATATATATGGTAAAGGTAACATTTATGTTATTAGTCAATACCATGGGTTCTCCTGTTTGGAGCATTTGCTAGCAGTCATCAATGTTAGGATTCTCTTGCAATCTCTCCAGTTAGTCCTGTGGGGTTTTTTTAATAGAGGAAGGACTTGCACGAGTAAGAGGGTAATTTGATGTGTATTAGTCATCTTGCAGCTCTTCTCTAGGAGAAGACAGTGTCCGCTCTGAAGTTCAGCAAGGGAGACATCAGTTTCCTTTTCCCCATTCCAAGGGTCCTTCCCTCATTTTTAGAAAATGTGCAGAATACAAAGGACACCCACAAAAAGGCATCTAATCTCAACATTGTCGTTACCTCCTCTCCTGGTATTGTAGTCAAACCAGTTCTTACCATCCACTGGTGACGGCAGAATTTCCTCTGGCTTGCATTTGTGGTTTGTGGGACTTTCCTTCAGAGTACATTCAATAACGCAGAGGAGAAAACTCTATAAAATCCAGATGGCCCTTTGTGCTTTAAATTGATCTTACCTTCCTTGAGACTCTGGCAATTGCCTAGCAGTTGTTCTGCTAGGTCTATGGAACTGAATGAGCATTTAGGCTTTCCCAAAGCCAGGGGAGTTACACCAGGATCAAAATGGAAAACTGTATGAGAGCCACAGTGCTTGTTCTCAAGCCTTGCCAACCTGACACTCCAACCTTGTGTCATCCTGTCAATAGAAGCTTCCCTGTCCTAATCTCCTGTTATGGGTTTCGGTTCACTGGGAGGATATTCTGTTCACTCGTTGTGCAGGAAGTACAGGAGAGATAATGAGCGCCGGTGGAAGAAATGGTCTCACATACCGCCTGAGGAAATCTTGCCTCTGGAGACCAGTGAGACAAGTCACATTAGTTTGAAGGTAAGAGAAGCACAATGCCCAAAGCTGGGTCTTGGATTCCATCTTTTAAAGACCATTGGTGATGGCGTGTTGGCATGCTCTGACTACAATGCAGGCTATGGCTCTGGTAGAATCTGGTATGATCTGATAAACTTTTTTTTTTTATACTTGCTGTATTGTAGGAAAAAGAGATTATTTCACATCTATCTCCCTTTAATAGAATATACCTGTTCTTCATCAGTAAAGCTCATTTTGTGATAGGGGAATGGGATGGATACTAATTTCCAGTCACTTTCTGTTACAAAGGATTTCCCTGTGTTTTGTTATGCCTCTGTAATGCCCAAGAGCATGAAAGCAGTAGGCAGAGGGCATGGGAGTGGCATGGATGTCCCACACTTTCTGTGGCATGTAGTGGCCCTCCCTAGGTTTATGCTTCACTGTGTGATACACACTGACATTACTTATCTCTCTGGACCTGATGAGTGGGGAGTAAGTGATAATTGCAAGTTAATTACTCTTCTTTGTTCTCAGATCGACGAAGATAAGAGACGTGACACCATCCACAGACTGCGCCAAGGCAAATATGACAAGAAGGTAACCTGACAGTAGTGTCCACGCTCCCTTCCTTGGCTTAGGAGGGCTCTTTCTGGAAGGAGGTCATTCCTCTCCAGAAACAATTCTACCTCCCCTGACCTTCCAAATGGCTTGATCTTATGGAAGCAATAAGCCATTTATTCCCTGTCAGGTGCTTTGCATTTTGCTTACTGATAGGAGGCAATATATTAGGCTCTGTGAACACCTAGCTTAGTCCAGAAACACAGAAACACAAACAGAGGGACCAGAAATCTGATATATTTTGGTACTGAGATGAACAGATTAATGGAGGACAGGCCATTTACATTGGCAGTTCTTGTACATTCAGTAGAGCTATCTGCCTTCCTGACGTATATTCATGTTGAGTTAAAATCTGCATCATTTACAGTTTTAAATTGTTCCTATCTGCCTGGGAAATCTTTTGATGGAGAGATAATGCTGTTACTTATTAGCTGATAACTAAAACTCCAACACTGAAGCAGTAGGCAGGCGTTTCTGAAATATTTCTTTGTATGGACATTTTTTTACGTACTAAACCTATCATTTTTTTTCCCCACTTGCATTTTTTCTTCAGGTGGTGATCTTAAAGGACCTCAAAAACAGTGATGGTAATTTCTCAGAGAAGCAAAAAGTAGAACTGAACAAGGTAACTGCTGTACATAGCAGCTGGACACTGCAGGGTGGTATAGAGCCTATGAGTATAGTCATTGCTTTCCACTGTCAACTCCAACAGCCACATGCTTGTGCACAGTTGTGAGGTGGACCAGTAATGAGTTAATTATATTGAATATCCTTATATTCCTTGATGAACTTTCTCTTTGTGTGTGTGATCTCATCACCAGTTCAGAGTCTGAATTGTATGCCAATGAAGTTAAGAATGAATGAAGTGATTCATGCTCTGTCATATGGCCTTGCTAAATAAATTTTTATAGCTGATGCTAAAAGGCAATGCACTTTTTGCTCATATCATGCTAATTCATTAGTAGCAGAATGTTGTAGTTAAATCTTATTATTGAATGCCAAGTGCAGTTCTTTAAATATAAGTAACTCTCGGCTGACTTGTGCATACAGACACTTCCAACATGAGAGATGAAGTTGGCTGCTGTATTATGTCTTTTTTGAATGAGTAGTTTTCCTTTTTACACAACACAGCTATACTGTGAATTCAATAAGCTCCAAAAATACCTCAAAGTAAACTACCATTGTCTATATAAATGGACAAAGTCCATAATATCATGCAGCATCTTTAAATTTTTATTACTTGCTCATTTACTGACTGATTCACAACATTCTGTCACTCATAATGGCTATTCTGGTCAGCTGGGAGGTTTAAGTAGAGAAGCAATAATGGAGACTACAGTGGGCTCTTGAATTAACTTGCAATATCCGACAGCAGCCACTGTTATCATCTCAATCCAGGAGGCTCTGGAATGACAAATGTCTCCAAGTACTTCACTCAGAGCTTTAGTACACACTGGTTTAAAGAAAGTGCATATACCTTATCAGGGCCAAAGATAAAAAGACACATTACACAAGTATCCTTGATCTGTGTGTCTGTACTAACAGTGATTGCTTTTAAAAATAGCTGCAATGTTTCTGCTCTAGCTCCTACAGATTGATTATTACAACCTGACCAAGTTCTATGGCACTGTGAAGATGGACACCATGATCTTTGGGGTGATTGAGTACTGCGAAAGAGGTTCTCTGAGGGTAAAGAATTTTGCAGCTCTTCTTCCATCCTCAAATTATCAATATTCAAAATAAAAGGAAAAATTTGTGTCTCTATGTCTCTGGCAATCATGCAGCAGCCACGGCTTCAGGTTTCTCACTTGGAGTTTCCTCTCCCTTGCTCTCTCTTCAGCCTTCCCTAGGTGCTGCTGTGGCTGCCATCAGATTGGTGGTTCCCAGCAGCCAGAGGATCAGGTGAGGTGCGAGCAAGAAAAAGTATAGGCAGAACTCTGCCCAGGCAACAGCAACAGCCAGTATTCGTTTAGAGCCCCCTATGAGGAGCATATAGGATATAACTTTTTTGTTACTTTCCAAGCCATAGTTATTGTCTCTGCTGATGCCCTTGTAGACCCCACAGTGCCCCCAGAGTGTGAAAGAATAGAGAAAATAATATATTCCATATTAATAAGGGACAAGCAGTTTGAGGCTGGAATATGGCAAATCCCGTGCTATGAGGGACAAGAGCCCTTATTTTTTGTTTATAAAAGGAAATGGTAAATTGATGTCTGGCAAAAGATATGGAAAGGCTTACAGTTTATTATTACCAATATAATTTCAGTGCTAATCATGAAGTAATGATGGCATCAGCTCTTCTGCAAGCACACATTGTCTCTGCTTCTGAGTTCATACAAAGACTCTCATCAGTAGCAGTGGGCTCTGGAACAAACTGACAGCAAGGCAGCAAAATAACTCTATCTCTGGTTCTTTTCTTGTAAACTGGCATAGTCATGGATGTTTACTTTTAGCAATGTAAATCATAGTGGCTGGAAGAACTGTAAATGGCTGGAACTTTAAGATAAAGGAACAGTCTACTTTGAGTTTATAAGGCCATGAGTAAATTTGTAGGAAATGGACTGTGAGCACAAAACACAGAAATTCCTGTCTCTTTCTCTTGCACACCTTGCCCCTTTCTGTCTCAGCTATTTTGCTTTACTAAAGACTTGGCTTTAAGAACAAATTTACAATTTACCTTTAATTACACAAACCCACCTTTTCTGGAGTCCCCACTTTTCTAGCTCTGTGTAAATATATTTAATATTCCCTATTTTCTGAGACAACTCCTGCACTAGTGCATGTACTCTCTATAAAGAAAATGAAGGGTTACCTACCTTTTTTCAGTCACTGGTTGAAAGGCTGTGCTATTTAGGTACTCATGTCTCATCTGCTTTTTCCCTGATGTAGATTAGAGCCTTTCTTTTCTTCTCTTGACAGGATGTTTTAAATGATAAAATCTCCTATCCTGATGGCACGTTCATGGACTGGGAATTTAAAATCTCCATCATGTACGATATTGCCAAGGTAAGCAGGCTGCTGACAGTGCAATGTTAATCAACCTGTCCTGTCTTGCAAAACCGATCCTCTGGAGAAAGGCTGCTCTCAAGGTCTTGTTTCCTTGCTAGCTGTATGTTCCTCCAGTCTTTTCTTCTCTGGGGTGTATGAGGCAGGATGAGCCAGTGGATCTTGAACTGAAGGAGGAAATAGGGGCCAGAGCTGGCTTTGGACTATTTATAAATAAACAAATAAAGAGTGTCCCAAAGAAATGTAACCCAAAGACCAGAAGGTTACAGTCTGATGACCTGTGGCTCTGGTTAGCAGGGCTTGTGCAGTCACAAGACCTGCAAAACACACTGCTCTCTGGCCTCAGGTAATGCATATGAAGGAAAACTGTGGGTTTTTTCAATCATGGAAGTATTTTATTTTGTATCCAGAGATGGGATTAGCTTTTTCTAAACAAGCTGTTTATTTTGTATCCTGATTTTCTCACTCACTAGAGTGAGAAACACTAGTTTCTCACTAGACCCATCCATTTCAGGCAGTTTGAGAGGGAAGAAATTAATCTTGTACAGAAACCAAGACTGTTTTTCAGTAGCTTTCAACAGATCTTTGCATTTTAGGTCCTTGTGGTAGGAAGAAACAGTATGCATGGTAAAGGAAATTCTATTCTAAATTAGAGACTTGTATTTGTCTAGCTGGTAGCTAAGGAGTCTTTACAATTCATAGCTATAATGATTCATTGTACCTCTGCAAGTAATGTAGACAATTACCTCTGCCTTTTTTCTAGTGCTCAGATGCTGTCCTTTTCCTGCTATTGGTTTGCATTTGGATGGTCCTCTGATTTCTCTACATGCATTGGTTCAGATTTGATGAATGACTCCGCCGTGTCTGTTCTAAAGAGATATTGAAAATCTTGCTCTTTACTAAAGCCCCCTTAATCCAAATTGTCACAGTTTGTTGGCCTTGTTAATGACTTTCAAGTTCAGTTAACATTCAGCATTAAGTTTCATTTTAAATAGCAGCAATGGAGTTTCCCTTCCTCCTTACATCATATAAAAACCCAGGATATTCTTTAACCCTTTGCAGTTCACCTTCAGATGTTTCCTTAGAAAACATGGACTAGCACTGGCTCTGTTTACAAGAAGGAGAGAGAAATCCCAGTCCCTCTGACGGGAGTGACCAAATGCCCAGTGACTGCACTGGCACCAAGACTTCACAACCAGTGGTTCACTGCACCATTGGTAATGGGGATGTGGCATCTGAGGATGGGTGGCACACTGCATCCATTCTGTGGAAGGGCTCCTGAGCGTTATTAGTCATATTAGCAGACGTGGCTTTCAAAAGCTTCCTGAAACTTCTATGTACCTAGGAATATCAGGAAAGTTACTGTCATTTGGATGATCTGTCAGCCTTTCATATTCCTTGACCTGATACTGTGGCAAAGCCTCTGGGACCTAGAAATTTTCATGAAATTATTGTATTGCTTTTCCCAAACCACAACTTCCCAACCTCCAGGCACCCTGTCTGTTTTTACTTGAATGGCTTCTTGATTTACATAAGTCACTTCATGGCCCCTGACCTCTAATTCCTCTCACCTCAGTATATGCTCTTTTAAAGCCCAGCCCCAGCTCTCCAGGATGTTAAAACCCTTATGACCAGCTCCCACAATTCCTTTGCCCTCCTGTGACAAACCTGGACAGCTTGAGGCCAGGGGGTCCCTGGGGGCTCAGAGCTGGGCAGAGGGTAGGCATGAGCCCAGCGTTCACTGGGTGCTGTTCATATCATAGGATGTCATGCTCGGTATATAAACTGGGGGCAGTTGGGCAGGAGGGCAGTGCTGCTGCTTGGGTAAGTGGGTGGTGAGTGACTGCATTGTGCATCACTTGTTTTTCCTGGGTTTATTTCTCTCTTTTTTTTTTTTTAATATTATTTTTCATTATTATTATTACTATTATTAAAATATTTTATTTTATTTCAGTTATTAAACTGTTCTTATCTCAACCCAGAGTTTTTACTTTTTTCCCCCAGTTCTGCTCCCCATCCCACTGTGGAGAAAGATGGGTG
Source organism: Actenoides hombroni (assembly GCA_024336885.1). Classification (NCBI taxonomy): domain Eukaryota; kingdom Metazoa; phylum Chordata; class Aves; order Coraciiformes; family Alcedinidae; genus Actenoides; species Actenoides hombroni. The sequence continues at coordinate 1,866,387 of WUAM01000173.1, read as the reverse complement.
AGCGAGCAGCTGTGTGGTGCTTAGTTGCCAGCTGGGATTAAACCACAGCTTTTGCCTCTCCACACCACCACTTTCCCACACTCCACTTTTACCATTGCCCAAACAGTCCTCGTATTTTGCCCGCTCTTCATCTGACACAGAAGATGCTGCGTCAGTGTTTCTGAAGAGAGGTTGGATCATTTCTGTTCCCTGGTACTGCTAGGCAAATAGTGACTATTCCTAGAACAGCCCCTGTCCACTAGTAGGCAAAGGAGAAGCTCTAAATCTGCTCTGTTTGTTTGGGTTTTTTTCCTGTCTTTACTGTCTTTTAGGTCTGATGGCACCACATGGATTTGGCTACACGTGACCAAATAGCTCTTATGAAAGGTCTGCTAAGAAGGAATTGCAGCAATCAAGCCTTGCACTTCTTAGTGCATATACTGTTGTTGCAATATTATTTATTAAATAGGGGGCTGCTGCAGGATATTGTGCAAGGGATTGTAATATTTTTGCATTGTGTCGGGAAAAGGGTTCTCAGAACTAAAATTTCAGAGTTTCAAAGCAGAGGTTACAAGAATGCCTCAAGGATTTAGGAGTACCACACTGAAAGTCATTATAAATTTTGGAAATCACATTAAGAGTTCCTAATAGGTTCTGTGCTTTCAGGTATGTGCACAGGCTAGTTGGAAGGAAAGAGGAAAAATTTATCAGGCTTATCTATAACACTTTTGCCTCCAGAAATCATTAACAAGAAATCACTAGTATAAGGAAATCAAAATGATGCCTGCTGTTTGATGCTAAAACTGATTGGGAATTCTGCTGTGGCAATGGGTGTATTTCCTTGCTGATGAAAGCAGGATCTGGAAGAAGGCACAGCTGGAGGAAATAGGACCTAAAGCTGGCAAAACATCCTGGATAGTGTCATCAGGGCTGCGTGATAAAAGCTGTCTAATCAAGAAATATCTTCCCTGGATATAGTGTGCACAGTCTTTGTAAATTTTGGCATGGTCTAGATAGGTCCAGGATAACCAGTTCAACAACATTCTCCAGAGATTGCATCTATTGCAGGCTGCTTGTTTCTCAGATGCACATCTACTGTGCCTAAAACTCAGCTTATGTCTCAGTGATTTCTTGTTGCATTTTGTTCGTTCCAAATTACAGGTACTCTGTATTTGGAGAGAAAACCCAGCATATCATACTGTGCATTCATGACCACACGAGCTATGTAACCCTGATTAAAGTCTATCTACCAGTTATCATATAAGAGGATGAGCCATGCATTTAGGACTCCAAGTGGAAGACCATTGAGAGAATAAACTAAACAGATTATGACATACGTGTACTGGCTTCCTCAGAGTATAGATTGTGCTTCATATACTGAGCTACAGAAAAAAAACTGATCAGCAGTTGGCTATAAGTAGGTATGAGCTTAAGTAGTTTATAAGAGACATGAAAACAGAACAAACAATAGCGAGAGGGTGCAAATTAACGTACCTACTCCCTTCTTTGGTTTACGCCCACTTACTAACGTTCTTTTCCTGCTGTGTCTCAGTGCTGGCCCCTTCGCATGTATTGCACCATATTTGAGTGTCTTAGACTAAACGAGATAAATTCAGAGATGATGAGTAAAATGGGGTGAACTACACACCTTTGTATGCCCGCCTGTGTTGTGAGTCAAGAGTCTGAATCTCAGGAAATACAGCTGAAACCGCATCTGCCAGTCCTCATGGTGCCCATTTCTGACTTTAGCTCATGGATCTGTGATATATATTGACTAGTACAGAGAAAACCATAATCAGTTAGGTCAGAGGACACCTTTATGATAACTAATCTGATCCCCTGCCTTATATATGCCTTAGTGCATCATCTAGCACTCTCTACATAGACCACCCTTTAGCCCTCTGCTTTTCAGAAGAGGAATCTGCTGCAATGTTTCTGAATGAAGTCTCTGGTGTATAGTAATCCTCAAAGATGATACAGACATAAAAGCAATTCCTCTCACACCTATGGTGTCCATTGTATGATCATGTATTTGGAAGCACTTTTTTTTTCTGTGACATTACAAAAATTTGTACAAAATTTACTTTAAAAAGCACATTTATTTCAAGTAAAATCCAGACTTCTGTGGGAGGAAAAAAATTTTCCTAATTGCTTAATTGTGTTCTTATCTTATCAAAACCCTGCTATGTCAGACTTTTGTTAACTAAGAGAAAGGATGGTCTTCCATGACATGATCATTCAAGTGATCCATCTCCTCATTTCTTAACATTGACCGTTCCTGTCATCTTGGAAAGTGTCATCTGTAAAATAATATTTGTTTCCCTCCATGACAGGGCATTGTGATATACGCATATCCATTGCTGATGAAGGCCGTTTAATTACTTGGACAGATACTACACTTATGCTTCACATTCTTGTTAAGTCTGGTAACACACAAGTGTCTCACACATAGTCTTGCTTTCTTCCTCTTTTATTATCAACCACAGGGAATGTCTTACCTGCACTCAAGCAAAACTGAAGTCCATGGTCGACTCAAATCCACAAACTGTGTAGTAGACAATCGCATGGTAGTGAAGATCACTGATTTTGGCTGTAATTCGATTTTGCCTCCAAGGAAAGGTAAAAACAGAACCCGATTAGACTCTCCTTCATGTTTTCTAACTCAGTGGAATTTTCTTATACTCATAGCCCAGTAGGGCCTAATCATATCTTGTACATAGTACAAAACATACAATATAATTTTGTTTCATCATACAAATGATACCTTAAAACACTGTCTTGATTTAAGTAACGCAATGGAAGAAAACTGTTAACAGAGAAAAAAATGAGGCACTGTAGGTAAGAAGGAAAAGAAAGATGGATTTTCAACTTTTAGTTTAGAAAACAGATTTCACATTGTGGCTGAGATGCAAGAAACATTCTCAGCATCCAAGGCCTTAATGTTTCTAATACATAACACTCTCTTCAGGGTCACTGTGTTCAGGTCACTGTTAAGATACATCACCAGCATGTCAAAACAAACTGTCATACCATGGCAGCATTCTGGTTTTGAGGTACAATGGTGCTTGTTGCACTGGAAATACAGATTAATAATTTCTGTAGAAAGAAAGTGGTTATGAGCAGGTAGTATTATGTCAGGCTTAAATGCACTTCAGAATTATTTCAACAGATTCATGATACTAAGGCTGCTGGGAAATATTACAGTCTTCTCATCTAACATACTGTATAAAAAAACTCCCTGCATCTAGCTCAATAATTTATAGCTCAGCCTTTCCTTTCCTTTCCTTTCCTTTCCTTTCCTTTCCTTTCCTTTCCTTTCCTTTCCTTTCCTTTCCTTTCCTTTC
>WUAM01000173.1:1846559-1862818 GCA_024336885.1 Actenoides hombroni | reverse complement strand
TTTCCTTTCCTTTCCTTTCCTTTCCTTTCCTTTCCTTTCCTTTCCTTTCCTTTCCTTTCCTTTCCTTTCCTTTCCAACACTGCCATTCCTTGGTCTTAGACAGATGCATAGGCTATTTCTAAAAAACCCATGAAAGGTAGCTAAGATAAGCAAGTTCATTGCCAAGAACCATTAACTTTTCTGAAGATGTGAGGGTTTGCATCTACAGTGGAAAATAGCAGGGTCAGCAAATCCCAGGCAATTGAAAACTACCACGTCAGAGGTTTATCTAACCTGTTTCGATGGCAGCTTCTCAAGAAAAATGTTGTAGTAGGAAGTAAACTGCACCAGTGAGCTCTGGGTTTGATAAGGAAAGAGTAAAAGGAAGTATCACTACAACCAAGGGATACTCTGAGAAGGATCACCCCTTTTCAATGAGTTCTCTCCCTTCCCCTTTTACCTCATCTCCTGTTGTCATCTGGATCTTCAGACTTGTGGACAGCTCCTGAGCATCTCCGTCATGCTGATGTATCTCAGAAGGGTGACGTGTACAGCTATGGGATCATTGCTCAAGAAATCATCCTACGCAGGGAGACCTTCTATACTGGACTATGTTGGGACAATAAAGGTAAATCCACAAATTTCTCCTCCATTACAGCCTTCCAAGATGGTGTAGCTATAACTGGCCCATTCTTCATGTTTTGTGAAAGGCATTGTCTCTGACAGCTGTTTGAACTGCTGCTTCCCTCCTGTGTGATGAATTAAGAGCCTTTTTGAAGGATTTCACAGTGGGGGCAAATGTCCTTATTCTTTCTGCAAATAAAATTCATACTGAGTTTTCTTGCCCTTTCTCCTCCCCCCTCACCTTGGCCATGGCATTACAGAAGTTAACTTTACACAATGCTATCCAGACTTACTGTAACATTTTAAGGCCACAAGGGGTTTTCTGTTATGAATTGTGCACAACATATAATAATTCACTCATATTAGGCATTGTAAATCAGCACAGAACAACAAATACCTAGCAGCATGGCACAAAAACAGTGGGCATTTAAAAGCTGGCAATTCAGACTTCATTCAAGCCTGTCAAAATTAACTTGAGTCATTTAACTTCTGTCCGAAAAAGCATCTTTTCCCGTAGTACATACATTAAAACCCATTTTATGATGTTGTTTTTCAGTGGCTAAGAGCCCAGTCAATTCCAGTTCCCAGAACACAAGCATTACTGTATATTAGAACTGACATAAAAGCATGTGTGGGTTTGGGATTTTCCTAGTGACAGTTACCAACAACAAGTTTAGACATTGCCTTAACCTCTGAGTCATTCTGATAGATCCACCTCACATATGTTAAAACATCTAGAGCAGCAGCTGGACAGCCTAATAGCTCTTTTCCTGAGTTACATTTGAGAATAACTTCTGGGGCACATTCATCATCCTCCATTATTGCAAATCTATGTTCATATTTGGGGCAACACAGTATTTCACATCACCGACTCTTTAATATAAATATAGACCTAAAGGGTCTTCCCCTTCAAGCAAACTCTTCAGGACTCCATGCTTAAGATAAGACAGAGAAAATAAAAGTCTTTCCATTCCTTTTACTTGGGAAGAGACAGGCACAATTCTCATGAATGCAAGGATTTTACAAATATCACCAAAATAGATGAAGAAAGGAAAGAGAAATGTTCTTCCTTGCTCATTTTTGCTTGCAAAGCAAATCTATAGCAACCTACATTATTTTAACTGTTTATTGAGCAGTTACAACCTTTCTGTACTATATTCATGGTTATTAAGGTAGCCTCAGACTAAGTGTTTCTGGGCTCTTCTGAGATGTGGTGGCATCCTCACTGGTCTGTACTTGACCCTGGCTGTCACAGTCACAAGCTGGTTACTTGTTTTAACTGTGACCTGTTTCTCAACACTGCATTTTGTCATTTTAGAAAGACTATCCCTTTCAAATAGCATTAGGTTAATCCATCCAACTGGAAGAATTTTTAGCACCTCTAGGTGCTGTTGCTGGAGATGGTCACATATATCAGCATGTTTAGTAAGACAGCAATAAACTTACTGGGCCTGGAGCCTGTTTGGTAAGTTTAGATTCAGTAACTTAAAAAAACCCCTGCTTTGTAAACTTCAGTTGAAATTTTAAGTTTTCCATTCAGTGAGGAGATTGTTTTCTTCCCAAAGCTTTTTCCTTTTAAACATTAGTAGGTGTCTAGGATGCATATTGCTGATCTAATGGCTTCTGGTATTATTCTTGATTTTTGATTATGCAATTTGAATAAACGTGTTCAGCCTAGTTTCAGCAGTTCATCAAATTTTCCTGTAACAAAAATGAATGAGTGTTATTATATATTGCTGAAGTGGCTTCTCAGTTAAATGTCTGGATTCATTCATTAGCCAGGATGAGGCAGCAAGAGGACGGACCATACTTATTCTAACACTTTTGAATTTTGTTTGTAGCATCATCTAACTTTGAAAAAGAGTAGCTCATACCTGGGGTGAGCATTAATTTAAAATATCCAAGATAAAAAGAGGGAAAATAATACCAAATTAGAGTCAGTGGTAATGGGCAAAGAAATGTCCCTGTGGCATGTTAGATTCATTTGGGTTTTATGCCTCCTGCAGAAAGCCTTTCAATGGCTAGTCTATCAGAAATGAATCTCTGCAAGTTAGAAGACATGATATTGATATTTCAGGACAACTGATACAACTACTTCTCCAAGATTTCATTGCCAGCAGCAAGAACACAGCTGTGTTCAGATGTTAAAAGAGTTGTTTAAAAAACCCTGTACCTAGCCTCCATCCACCAAATCAGGAAAATTAAACTCAGCTTGAGGTACTCAGTGAGCCAATTTTCAATCTGCAAATATGTATCAATAATTTAAGATAAAATAATATTGCTACTAATGAGAGAAAAGAAGTTCACCAAAGAAAACAGGCATACAGAACTGGATTTCTAATGTATAGAAGTTTCTAGGTCATAGTCCTATTCACTGATTTCTTTGTGAGAGAGCTGTTAGGTCAGCTGCTTCACTCTTCTGCAGAAACACATCATTCACTGCTTAAGACTGTGAAATCTTGTCATGTACCAACAGCCAATTCAAGCTGCCTCCTTGTTCCACTACTTTCTGCCACTAGCTAATTTCAGTGCTGCTAATAGTTGTTGTTACTTCTGCTTTCAGTTGTGTGCACAGCACGGAAATCCAGCGCATTCCTCTTGCATACGTGAGATTTACACAGATTCTTCTGCCTCTTAGCCCACAGAAGACTTCTTAGCAGTCTCTCCACTCCATAGCATTTGGAAGACTCAAGTCTCAAGTATCTCCTTCTCTAGTCTGTAATTTCTACAACACAAAGCTGGAAGCTACTGCATCTTTTTAGAGTGATGATGCACACTGGGCATGCTTGAGCATCTCTAGCTGCTCTAGACTTGCACATAACATTACAATTACTAACCTTCCTCATATAATCGGTAAAATTCTCTCCCAAATATAACCAGACATTATTAATAAATGTGTTTCATGCTTGCTCACAGATCTTTTTCAGTTTCTTTTTCTCTCCCTTAGAGGCAAAAAATTGCTTCTCTTTATTTTAAACTTCCTCCCTCTAGAACTCTTGAGGTCTGGAGGAGAAGGACAAGGATTTTTGCTTTAGCTCTCACTTCTGTGTTTAAATTGAGTTGTGCAAATGCAGCCTGCATTCTGATGTGTTTGGAATCCAAACAACTTTCATAGAATGCATTTCATGAATGAGATAACAACTGCAATGTTTTAAAACTATATACATTAATAGCCTAATTTTAAGGAAGCTGAGCATCAGCAGGATGATCTGATGTGAGTTGTATGTCTCCATACTTTTGATCAAGTTGCAATGGGCTTTTCACATTGTTTTTTACTATAGCTATACTTCATGCTGAGAAGCACACTAATAATACCTAACATTCATTTGGGAAGATGCCATAACCATGTCTACCGTGACCAGTAAATACTCATGTACATTCCTATTCATTTTGCTTTCAAGGGCCTTCAAGCCAGCCTGTTTTGATCTTGTGCCATATATTTAGAAAAGCTCCACAGTTGAAATTCACATCAAAATGAGGGAACTGTCTTCAAGGCTTCTGTTTGTACAGTAACAGTTTGTACAGAGGACACGATCCAGAAGAAATGTCCTTCTTATCTCTTTTTTTTTTGTTTAAAACTTTGCATCTTTTTTCCTATGTTAGAGAAACTTTACAGAGTGGAGAGTGGCAAAGGAGTAAAACCTTTCCGACCAGACTTGTCCTTGGAAACAGTGGGAGAAAGACAGATGGAAGTAAGCTAATAATTAACTAAGCCATTTTCTGGGTGAAGGTGGAGGTCCTGGCCAAAATAGAGTTCATGATCATGGGAGGATGAAAGCTATGCACATTTTATGCCAAATGCCCTAACCTCATGGGAAAAAATGTTATTCTATAGTTGGTACCAGTGAAATGAAACTCATGAAAATTATTTCACTGGACAGAAATGAATGCTTATATAGTGCCACTCTTCTGACCTATTTTAGACATCTTTAAGATGGGATGAATCACACCTCAAATATACCTCTCTCCATTGACTGTATAGCCCCTAGGGCTTCTTGCTAAGGTGAAAATATCTGTATTGTAGACATCTACATGTTCAGCAACAAACTCCATTCTATTTGGCTAAATCATCAATTTCAGAAAAATCCCTGACTGAAGTTATTTGCAATATAATTACCACAGCATTTATCTCCATGTCAGTAACTGTATCTGGCACTAGCTGCAAGCCTAGGTATATTTTGCTTGCCTTTCATTTATGTATTGAAAATTCAAGTTAAGATCATGTCACTAGTCACCACAGAGTTAAGTTTACGATGCTTGCCATGAGTGTCCTCATCATAGATTCAAAACAGTTAGTCACACATTTTAATATGTTGCTGGTCAAGAGTAGCTGGAAATTCCCTGATGAACTCGTGCTATTTAGCACCACTATCCTTCTACGTCCATTACTCAGGTGGACTTTCCTTCAATTTTTTCTTTGAAGGTGTATACACTAGTGAAGAGCTGCTGGGAGGAAGATCCAGAGAAAAGGCCTGACTTTAAGAAAATTGAGAGTACTCTTGCTAAAATATTCAGGTGAGTAGCAAGGGCTCTGTTTTTTTAAGAAGCTCCAAACTCTTCCTAAGTTTTAGAAAGATCATATTTTTAAGTGTGTAAGCTGATGTGATTATGATACAGTCAGTAGAGAAACTGAATGTCTTCACTTAGATCCTTTTTTATTCTTTGGCAGCAAAGTAGGTGAGCACGTGCATATATATACGTACATGTGTGTACATGAACATCTATGCATGTATTAGCTGGGGGTAAGATGATCACCATACCTCAGATTGGTACATTATAAAAGTAGAAGCTGGATAATTAGAGATTTAAACCATTCAACTAATTCATCCCCTGTCTCTACTCAAGTGCTGGATAGTGACTCATGTCGTCTAAGTTTCGGGAAATGAATGCACATAAATATTTGGAGGATGATTAGAAAGTTTGGATGAGCTGGGTTGTGCCATAAATGAGTTTGGATGGTCCCAAATTAAGCTGACTACAAGTGTTGGGTTGTAACTCACCAGAAATATTAATTACAGGGTTTTGTTGGTATAAAGTTGTGGGATAATAAGCACCATAGCTGGATAAACCCTGTGGGGTTATACAGGCCTTTCACCTGTAGAGTTTGGTCTGAATTAAGCGAGCCTTTAATTACTTCTTTTGAGCAATTGCTCCTCCATTTTTAAAGCTCTCCTCATCAAGAAACCCCAACAGCACTTGCATCATTTTACACTTTACGTAGGCAGGACAACTGCACTAGGCATAACTGAATGGATCGATTGAATAATTTTATTGCAGCTGAATAGAAGGGTGTCCTGGTTCAGCTCCTAAGCCTCCATTCTGCAAAAACCAAAGAGGTTGCCTCTTGCCACGTGCAACAGAGTGTTCTCCTCATGGAAGGTCTAAGATGGTGCACTCCTGACATAAAGATTTGTTTAAAGTAAGAGTGGTTTTAAAGTCAAGTTGGGTACAATACTAATCTGACTCTTCCAGTCAGCCTGACCTCATCTGCTTTCAGACTGCTTTGGTGAGTACAGGCTACTCTGACAAACAGGGGTTATATGTGGCACTTGTTACCATACTTCTTCTTCCAGGAGTTAGTAGGCTGGAGTCTGCAGGATCTTGTGCGCACAACTAGCCCAGAGGCCGCTAATTGTTCCGTCGAATTGTTCTATTTTCTACACAGGCAGCCCCAAATTGTCTTAATCCTTCTGGCTGAAGTTCCCCTGTGCAATTTTCTACCTACTATCTTTAGATGCTTTTCAGGATTCAAGCTTCTCAGTTACTTTTTACAAATGAATGTTCATGGAATACCTCAGGTAACCTGGAGTTGACAATATTAGCAGGGCTAGGTGATTTAAGGGTGCTTTAAGAATTACCAGATCCAAGATACAAGTGTGGATCACAGGCTTTCAATTCATATACAGAAGCCCTCCAAGCAAGATGAGGAATGATGTACTTGAGGCACTCTTCATTCTAACTACATGGAAGTCAAACACTGGAGAATTTTTCCATTGGTCCTTTTTTTGCCTCTTTCAACAATGTGCTTCCATCAACCTTTCTTGTTGTCTCCTGTGTATTTCTTTTATTCTCAGTAACTACCATGGTCAGACCAATGAAAGCTACATGGATACCCTGATCCGGCGTCTACAGCTGTATTCCCGGAACCTGGAGCACCTGGTGGAGGAAAGGACGGAGCTATACAAAGCAGAGCGAGACAGAGCAGACAGGCTTAATTTCATGTTACTTCCAAGGTAACTGGCCAGAAGGATTTTCACTGGCATTTTGTTTACATATATCACCTGATTCTTGGAGAGTGGGGTTTGGGATTAATATTAATCTTCCTTTGCCTTCGCCTCTAATCTGATCCTGCTAGAAAGGAAACAAGAAGAAGCTGTCCCTCATGTCTCCATCCTATGGTAGAGTTTCATGCCAAGATGGTACTGGGACCCATTACCTTCGTGCACAGGATCCCACTTTCCAGAACAAACCTTTATTTCACTGCCTTCCTGGAAACATATAAATCTATAGTTATCCCACATCACAGAGCTCTGCTCTGCTCCAGTACCTTGCTAGGTAGAAGGAGTGTCTCCAGATGGAGAGAGTTCAGTCCAACTTCAGACTGGGGTTTATCAATGCAACAGAGGGGCTGAGGTGAGCTGGGCCAGGCTGGGCCATTCTGGGCTAGATAGATGCTTCAGAGTATGGTATAGGGAAAGTAATACTGATATTATAATACTGGCAATACCAGTAATTTTGACATTGGGTACATTTGGAATAGTAAAACTATCCTGTTATGTCATTACTATTTTCAAGGGTATTTAAGTAGTCAGGGTATTGATTTTACGACTCACCTTAAAATAAAAAGTGCCTGTTCAATCCAGTTTTGGGGAAAATTTGAAATGATCTGTCTGTGTAGACCACATGACAAGGAATCTACGCTTCCTTCCACTCTTTGTTGTTCCTACCACTCTATTATTTTCTCATTTTAGGTGGAACACAGTATTGTGCAACAACTATAATTTTCTGGGTCTCTTTCAGTTATTCTCTTCTAACATCACCACTAGGAACAGATATTTTCCTGGATTTAGAAATGCAAGGAAATTAAGGTCCCTCTGAATCGATATTGACTGTCATGGTGTTGAATTTTTGTTCCATAAAATCACAGGACTATATCTCATCTGAAATCAGGATGAGGTGATGTAATTATCAGGATGAAATTAATTCTGCGCTGAGGAAACAGAAAAATATGTCTGCTCTTACAGGCATATGTCTGTGGGTAGAATGTAGGTCTACATGTCAGAAGTTTCAGAATTTCAGTTTTAAATTTGACCCAAAATCCCTATTTCTGGCTTTAGCCAAGAAGTTCAGTTGCCTGTGCCTCAGTTTCCTTGTGACTATTAACACACTTGGATTTTGTAAGGCTGTAGCACATTAATTAACATCAGTAAGTGCTTTGAGGTTCCTGGCTGAAAGGCAATATGGGCATCTAAAATGCAATTACAGTGGTAGTTTTAAGCGAACTATATGATGTTTCCTACACAGAAAGCAATGATGTGGTTGGGTTGCATGAAAAAATACCTTTAATGTTAAACATTACTCATCTCTCTTTCTGCCTTCTCTACTTCCACAGGCCAGTAGTAAAGTCTTTGAAGGAGACTGGCTTGGTAGAGCCAGAGCTATTTGAAGAAGTCACTATCTACTTCAGTGACATTGTTGGCTTCACCACTCTCTGCAAATACAGCACCCCTATGGAGGTGGTAGATATGCTGAATGATATCTACAAGAACTTCGATCACATCCTTGACCACCATGATGTTTACAAGGTGATTAGCTCTGCACTTTAGCTCACTTAACCAGCAAGGAACACACAAATCAAATTGGATTATGTGATTGACTCAGTAATCTGCCTTCTAAGCAAAGACAAAAGAGAGAAAAACAGGTCAAGATTACCTCATTTCAATATGCTTTCAGTGTGCCTACTTATACCAAATTTTCTGTACTTGGTGGTCACAGATTCATTAACTGGAATGCTGGCTACATTCATGTACCAAAAAGGTGTCAGCTACCCTAAACTAATCAATCCTGCTGTCCAGGAAAGAAAAGTTTAATCACAAACAAGAGGATCAGATAAAACCTTTCTGCTTTTAATGCAATGTAATTTGTAATTAAATGTAAATATGTAATTTGCTATGTAAATATGTAATTTGCTATGTCTGCAGATAGCGAGTTCTCATTTTGTTTCCACAGGTGGAGACCATTGGTGATGCTTACATGGTGGTGAGTGGCTTACCAAAGAGGAATGGCAACCGGCATGCAGTAGACATCTCCATGATGGCTCTGGACATCCTCAGCTTCATGGGATCTTTTGAACTGAGACATCTGCCAGGACTGCCTGTTTGGATTCGCATTGGAATTCACTCTGGTACACAGTAGTGCTAGATCACAATGACAATGCTGTTGCCTAGTTTTTGAACAAAACAGACAACCATAGAAGATCTGGCAGTACATCATGTGTAACTGCTGTCCTCATGAAGAATCAGACCGAAAACAGTGTATGTGGAGGAAGAGCAGTAGAAGTAAATAAGCCACTGGTTTGCTTCCCTGTAGTGAAATAACCGGTACCCATTCATTCCTAGCTTAAGTCAGTAGTTAGGAAGAGGAATTACCATGTTTCATGGTATGATTAAGCCAGTAGTACCAAATAAGCCTTTTCATATCTCTGCTCCTTGACCAAAATGCAGATCAACCATGGCCAGCTATGCCTGTCTAGCCAAAAAAAAAAAGCAGGGCTTTTATGTTATGTTTTATGCTTTTGGACGCAAAAGTACCGCTAAGCCTATGTGGGAATTAATGTTTCAATTTATCCATGAAAATACTTTATATCAAAGGGGAACTGCAAATAGCTCAACAATCCCAAGTACTTTGGGAAATTTTGTTTCCACTTGTTTCAACAATCTCCTGAACACCAAGCGGCCAAGGGAGGAACGAATCAGTGAAAGTGACAGTGGCACTGGGAAACTGCTTGAGGCATCACTATGCAACCCTCCATAATGAAGCTTATTCTTTTTTTCTCTTGCTTCCAAAACTGACAGTTAGTAACTGTACTTTTTCTGCACAGAAACTGTGTTTACATACAATTAACACTGAGCAGCTGCATCCTTTTTATGCTCTTAATGGGTTGTGTAAGACTGATAGATCTAGGCTTGGTTTAGAATGGGAGACCACTAGACACTTTGGGAAGTGAGGTACCGAGTCTTGCCAGTGGTGAGGAACGCAGAGCTCCAGCAGGCACTGCACTGCTCTGCAACAGCGAGACACGTTCCAAGCAAGTAGTCTCTTGATCAGTTTTTTTCATTCCTTGAATCCCATCTCTAGGTCCATGCGCAGCTGGTGTGGTTGGAATAAAAATGCCCCGTTACTGCTTGTTTGGAGATACGGTGAACACAGCTTCACGGATGGAATCCACAGGCTTGCGTAAGGTTTTAATTTTAGCTGTCAGGGTAACAGGACCAAAGGGTACTGGTTAGGTTGTGACCAAAGTGTCTGTTTTCAGATGAGAACAATTTCATTTCAGCTTGCAGAAGGTTTTAAAAATAAAGAAGCCCTATTTGTTTTGATAACCGACGATTTCACTGAGCAATGAAGAATTACTCCTTGTTCACGCTTCAGTGCTGCCGACAGGGAGTACGCAGACCGGCTGAGTTCCTTCGGACGATATGACACTCATGTGTCTGGAATTCAATTTTACCCTACGAATTGTAGATTTTAGTTTGACCTAGAACTGTATTACAGCATCGCTGTGATAATATGCTGACTGTATATTTTAAGGTGAAGCAATTATGTCTTCAACTTCACCATTAGGGAACTGTGCCAAGAACCAGTTTGTCTTCCTTCTGCCCAGTGTCTTCATGTGACTATTCTCACTATAACTCCCAATCATTCTTTTCCCTTTTGTCATCTAAATACTACAGATACCACAGTCACCTGTATTTGAGATCAATAGCTATACAAGCCATTCCTCCCTAGATAGAATGCTATATAGTGGAGTCAGATTTTTCCTATAGAAGTGTAATTAATTCTCATTTAATTAATGTCACAAAATTTATGTTGATAATAGTTGAAGGAGCTTCTACTATAGCACCAGTTTTCACATATACTTACTATGATTATGTGGTACATTTTTTAGTTGAGCTTTCATTGTCTCTTTATGTTTTAGCTCTAAGGATTCATGTAAATGGCTCCACTATTAACATTCTGAAAAGAACAGATTGCCAATTCCAGTATGAAATGAGAGGAGAAACGTACTTGAAGGTAACCTTTACCATGTGCACACATGAAAACAGACAGGGATAGTATAAAAGTATTATATAGCTGAGAGTACCCCGCAGCTTAATTAATACCAGGGGAACAAGGGTTACAGATCAATTGGTATCACAGTCTTTAGTAGTTGAACACACGTCTATAAAGACAGTGCGGGCAATGAAGCGCATCCAAGTCAAAAATTAAGGCAACATAAAGATGAGGAGAATAAATTACACAAATCATTTGTAACAGAAAGTTGTGGGATGAATTAATCTGATGGAAAGGAAGCCAAATCTATTGTTAATTTGCTCTTGGTTTGATACCTGACTGTCTACCTACCAATCCATTTATTTCAATCTATTACACTTGGCAGAAGTCAGTACGCGTGAGCTGATGGCAGGCAACACAGCTCACCTCTCCCATGGCTTGTGTTTCACGTCATGGAACAAGGCAGTGAGTGTGCAGCTGCATCTCCCACATTATTCTTCTTCTCGCATATGACTTTTGCTGTGAGCATCAGTTACTGAAAACAAGAGAAGGCAAATATGGCAATGTGCAATACAGTATTAAGTAAATTAACTACAGGAAATTGCATTCTAACACCAAAATTGTGCTTTCTCTTCTTTGTCTTACATATTTAGGGCAGAGGAACAGAGATTACCTATTGGTTGACGGGTACCGAGAACAAGAAATACAATCTCCCAACACCTCCTTCTGTGTAAGATGGTCTTTACATGTGAAGTGAGAAGAGAAATTCCTGGTCTTTGTGCTTTAGCTTTCACTGTTCCTCCCTGGCACTTGTGGGTTTTTTAAAACACTCAACTTGCCTTCAGTAGTTAGAGGCTTAAGAGCGTATATGCATATAAACATGTAAATATTCATGATATGGGACTATGTGCATGCTGAAGGTTATTTGTATACATATGAGTATTTAACAGGTTCATTTCCTTGCAAGGGAAATAAAATTTAGAGGACAAGTTTCTGATGGGGTAAGTGCAAGAGTTGGACAGTAAAATGAAAAACATGAATATTCCCAAAACTTTAGTCCTAATGGCACCTGTGTGTGACAGCGCGGTGAGAGGCTAACCGCAACGGAGTGTGCAGCTCTCTGTAAAACTGTGAGCTCTTGTGGGGGAACTTGTAGGAGGAATGGAACTCGCAGGATTTTGAGTGGCATTCTGCCAGAAGAGGCAGACAGTTACTGTAGCATTTCACAGGAGTAAAGTCTTTAAAAGTTGAACAAAAGCTTACTTTCTAACACATAAGAGATATGTTATCGGGGAAAAATAGGAAGTTGATGTCCTGCAACTGAGCTATCATTTTGCATTAGTACTGAATAAAATATAATAATAGCGGAAGCATTTTTGAGAAACTATGCAAAAATTAAAGTCAGGGTAACCGGTGGCACTTATTTCTTGTGTATTTTGCACATGAATACTGCATTATTTCCTGCAAACTCACTAAATGTGGAAGTTCCTCACATTCTGCTCTAAACTCCTGCATCCAGTTGCTCTTTACTAAGTGGGAATTTGCTGCTATATGCTTTGAAATGACAGTGTTTCAGTACAACTCGAAGCAATTATTTTGCAAACTGTAGTTTTCTGGATATATTGGGTTCCCTTATGGTGAAAGGTGTAAATAAATGCTGTAACTTACTTCTACTGCAGAAGTTCTGAAACTTACACAGTGTGGCCATTGCACAAATAAAATTTTCTGCCCGTTTATTCCTAACTATGCGAAAATAGGAGGCTAAGATAAAGGTTTTCTCAGGATATTTACAAGACTGAAACCATCAAACTTTTAATCTGCTACAGAATCTCATGAACTTTGTTGGATTTTTTTGTAATGGAAAGTACAAATGTGCCTCTGGGCTGGGCAGGAAATACTGTGAAGCCTGCTTCTATGGAACATCTCTTTTGTAAACTCAGAACTTCTCTTTTTTTTTTTTTTTTTTTTTTTTTTTTTAACTAATATGATCTGTTAAGACTATCAGAATTATCAAACTTGCAGTTCTTCTGGAATTCAACTATTGTTGAAAACACCTCTTGAGCTGGATCACTGTGGTCAGTGATGTTTTATGTTTTGCTTCCTCATACAGGCTGTGACTGATAAAATTGCCCTTTAAAATTGTCCTATGTGGGGTACTCCAGCAAAAGCCAGATACACCACAAAATCTATGAAAAGGTGGCAATTCTGTTACTGAGGGCCACCTACAATTGAATAGTGGAAGTGCTCATGCCAGTAATGGTGTTGAAAGCTAGAGTCTAATTTGACTGGGAGTGAATCTAATCCATGTGTTTCTTTTCATGCAAATGATCATGGTTTTTTTAAGGTCAATAATGACACAGCTACAGATCTCCTGTGCAGACACTGATCCATACCATGTTGAAAAATCACATGGAAACCTGAATTCTAGTTCCAAATCCAGAACCTTAATTTGGTTCTGTCCACACTTTTCATCAGTAGTATAAGATAAACGTGGGATAGAAATGTTTAAAAAAAAACCTGGGGATCTGGGGATTACTAAAAATGTGTGAATCACTGATTATTTTTTTTTCCCATCCTGTTGCTTTTAGGGAGAACCAACAGCGGTTACAAGATGACTTAGCAGAGATGATAACCAATATTCTTCAGAAAAGGGAAAATGAAGGATTTAAGACACAGAAGGTTTCACGGGTAGCCAGCTACAGATCAGGTACCCTGGAATACCTGCAACTGGTCAGCACAGAGAATTCTGCCACCTATCTTTAAAACTGGATGTTTAGTATGACTCAAAAACCTGCAGCAGCTCTCTGAAGTGCTTGATGTGAAGGGTAGAGGCTTAACTCTCAGATAGAGGAGACAGTAAATACCTTCTCAAGCATCCTTTCTACTGTCCAACCTGTTATTGGTAAATCAAACCTCTCTTCACTGTAACATTGAAATTGTCAAATGACTTTGGTAGGACACATGCAGCCTGATCTGAGGTAAATGAAAATACCTGCACTTGACTCTGGAAAATAGGTTTTGGGGTGTTTTGGTTGTTTTTTTTTTGTTTGTTTGTTAGTTTTTTTAAATGTAGTAGCCTATTCAGTAATCCACTTCTGAAAATATTCACAGCAAAGCCTTAATTTTTCATGATTTTTAAATGTTGTATTTAATTTGTGATTTTTATTCGGAGAAAGAATTGCTGTATTATATTTGAAAGTAACATTAAACATATCATATGTAAATCTGGATATGTTGCCATTTTGCTGCTTCTATGTTTCCTTCTGTGTCCCACATGTTTTGTTTAATCAAGCCGACTTTGTTCAAGAGACAACATTTCTGTTATTTACCTTAGGAGATTACTACAGAAGTTGTATGTTTTTTAAAGTGTATCTGAATCTCTTGGGCCTGCAAAATGAAACCGACAATCTTACAGACACTTTCATATCTTTTCTCCTCTTCTGCTTCTGCCTCCTAACCAGAAGTACAACAGAAATGAAACAAACAAACTTCCCTGAATTTCTTAAACCTCAGAAACGTTCAATGAACCTTTTGGATGAAGTTTCACAACCAGGCTGAAGTCACATTTTACTCAGATGTCTTGCTCATTAACTGACACCACGGCATTTATATTAACAAACAGCTTTAAAAAGCAAACAAAGCACAGGAGACTTATATAAAAGAACATCAGCATTCATATGAAGAAATGGCAACTAGCGACAGAAACTTTTGCAAAGACTGTTTGTGCATTGGTGGCTTTCAAAGCAAAGAGCTACTTCTTTCACCACTGTCAAATCTCAGTCAGTATCCAAGCCAAAAAATGATGGGAAATCATTATTTTATGGTTTTGAAAAGTGGTTTTGGTCACATAAACACTTTCGGTCACTTTTTAAAAGACCAAGACAGTTGCCTATGTTTTTTCTTTATCAACCTAAACTGGCTTTGTAAGAACACACGTACAAAAAACCCAACAACCTAGGTGTAAACTGACAGATCTACAGTGCAAAGATTTCTGGAAAAATTAAATCAGGATGTGCTGTAGGGCTTATATTCTCTCCTAATGAATACAAATTTCTACACCCTGGAACACAACTTATACAGAAATAGCAGATAGCATGTAACCCACAGCCACAGCTTTCAGATGATATGTAACCAATCTTAAACTTGGACTGGCACTAATACTGTACTGTTACTTTGGTCTGCCTCCGCATGGAAGTGTTCACTGGGGTAAGGACAGGAAAAATGTCTGGTATTCTAAAATGGGTATGTGTTAAAAAAGACTACCAGTACAGTAAAAAAGTATAAAGTCTGCTATTTCCTGCCTTGTGGTGCCAATCAACAAGCTTTGTCTCTGTGTCTGCATTCTTGGTGCGACTGCTGTGCTTCTTGGCACCACTGGAGTAGTCTGGTTGCTTTGCCTGATATGCTCAGCATGTGTAGCTGTATTGCAGTGACAAGCACTGGACTCTTCAAGCCTGAAGAAGCCCACTACTACTATCTTAAGCAGAGCTGCTCTGATATTTTTGAGGAGATGTAAGTCTATGTTTAGAAAGGAGTTTTATGGGTTCCATCCTTGACACCTCTGAGATACAAATTATTTTAGAGCAAGTGTCTGCTGACACTTCTTGAGACAATTAATTTAAACAGTGTTTTGTTTTCAGTAGCCCTTCTCCTTCCTGCATTCTTCAGATCACGAATTTCATATAATTCTTTGAAGATAAACAGCTTCCTTAGCAATAAGCTGATGGACCATCTTCTGGTAGGTTTGTTTTCTACATGGTTCTGTCCTGCACATATACACACCCACAGAGCACAATGAAATCAATTTTGACTACCCTTTTTAAAAAATTTGCTCTTGGTTTATGGTTTGAATCAGTCTTAGATTCAATATCTTACCGTTGCATCTTGTTACCAAATGCTAGATCAACGAGCCTTCTACTATCAGAAATCTGTCACTGAAGGTCCAGTCATTCACATCTCCCCTTTTTTTAAGCAGTAAAATGTTACATTAGAAACCTAGCGTGGGATATAATTTGATTCTACAAGTGGAAAGAATTTTGGTGGCACCATCACCACTCATTTGAACTTAACTCACATAGAAAAATAATACCTGTGAACCCCTGGGCTGGGAGCAGATGGAAGCGAATCTTTGCAAATACACATCATGAGCTTTGTAGCTTTGGTCATGTTCAGACCTTGCTCATTTATGTCATGCGTCCGCACTCCCCTCCTCTTTCAGCATATTTGTGCTCTATCCTAATTTGTATGTGCCTCCAGTTCCTGGCTATGCCCATCACTTGTACACAGAGAATTTTGTTTTAAATACTGTTCGGGGTTTTTTGTTTTGTTCTGGGTTTTTGTGGGTTTTTTTTCCCCTGTGGTAGTCCTATACAGGGAATTCTATA
>WUAM01000173.1:1815966-1839826 GCA_024336885.1 Actenoides hombroni | reverse complement strand
CCAGTAGGGCAAAATACATTTGGTACCTTTCTGTACCTGATTTGGTGCTTTTTGTTATAAGTTTTACATAGCTGGATGCTTGCAATTAGCCTTGTGCAATTCATGTAACAATGTAACTTCCCATTGTCCTGGCAAGGTTTGATGAACAAACAGCCCACAATTTATCACAGCGCCCAGTGACAGGACCAGAGGCAGTGGGCACGAGCTGAAACACAGGAGGTTCTCTTTGAACATCAGGAAACGCTTTTTTTACTGTGAGGGTGAGCAAGCACTGGTACAGGTTGCCCAGAGAGGTTGTAAAAGTCTCCATCGTTGGAGAGACTTAAAAGCTGTTTGCATGTGAATCTGGGCAATTTGCTTGAGGTGACCTTGCTTGAGCAGGGGAGTTGGATAAACTGACCTCCAGAGGTCTCCTTCGACCTCAGCTGTTCTGTGATTCTCAGGAAGAAACAATTTTAGATATTCTTGCTGGAACACGAGCAGAGAACACATTTCCAGCTGTTGAGTTACAGAACACAGATTGTTCACCAGTCTGGTAAAATGGGTGAAAACTGGCTTAAAGCAACTAAGTAACTGCTATGTCAAAAAGTTATCTATTGGGAAAGGAGTTTGGTTCTTGAAAAATGTTTTTGCTTCTTTATTGAAACATGTTATGGCTTTTCATAAAACCAGCTGCTTTATGTTTTAGAGTGGGTGCACTTAGCTTGGAATTAAACTAGCTGCTTAATCACAAAAGTTTTACTTATAACTTTTCCAAGAGCATTAGGCCTTGTGCTGGCATTATATTGCTTTTTTAAAAATAGTTCCGTTATCATAGCATGCATACCTAGGGTTGTGTGTGAGATCATCCCCAAGGAGATCTAGCTCTCTATTTTGGAGCTGTTATGGGTGTGATGGACAAAATGAATTCTTGTGAGGAGCAGTAACCAAATTGTAGTTTCTTTCTATAAACTGGCAGGACTGGTTGCTACACACTGGAGAAGGGTCGGGGAATAAAAACATTGCTTGTTTCTCAGTAGTTGTGTTTTGAGCTTATCCCTCAAAACTTTTCACATAATTCTGGGAAGTTCTGACTCAGGATTTTTGAACTCTTTTTCACTGCAATACTGTAGTAGGGATTTGATCGGTCATGATGAAATCATGATTACATCAGATCTCATCTTAGAGAAGGCTGAATTAGAGGTGTTGCAGGTTTCATTTTGTTTTGGTTTTCTGGAAAGCAGTCTACCTTGCTCTTTGTTCTTCAGCTTAGTGGGATTAAAACCCAACCAATGAGGAATGTCTCTTAAACAGCAGTCCAAGCAGAACTCTGAGCAGCCTAGTGCCCTTCCTTCCCATTGATTTCGTATATGGGATTGATTCTATTCTGGATGGATGATAGGGATTGTGTGTTTTATAAAGGACTGCATACCTGTGGTGCTTTTGTCTTCAAGCCTGTGATCCACTGACTTCTAGTGTTCTTGTTTGGTAATGCCACTTCCAGGATTGGTTGCCCAGAAGGACAGTTTAGAAAGCTTTCACAGCCTGTTGAATCCTTAGGTGGAAAACAAAGTCAGAGTGACTTACAATTATTTGCAGTTGCTAAGGCATGCTGTTTTCTAAATTTATTTTAATAAGATTTGTATAGATTTTCTTCTGCGCCAGGTAAGGAAGTACTTTTCTGAATTTTATGTCAAGACAGCTGTGTTAGAGCTCTGTACCAAAGGAGTTGTAGATAATTTCCAGAAGAGTAACATGAAAATATTTAGCTGTAAGCTTTTGTTTTAGTAATGCTCCAGTTAGTTCTCATGCCGCTTTTCGGTATGTTAACGTTAGTGTTGCTCTCCATAGTAGAACTAGACCTGATGGAAAAATATCAAATTAACTTTCAAAAATTGCTCAAGTATTGTCTTGACAATAGAAAGACAGGAAATACCTACTCATTTGTTTCCCATGCTTCCTTTCTTCTCCTCCATAGAAATGGGCTATGCAACAGTGTACTGGAATAGAGCTGCAAAAACACTGCGGGTCAAGAATATACTGGACAGGAGTGGGGATGCCTATGGTTTCTACAACAACACTATCCAGACAACAGGTTGGGGAGTTCTGGAGATCAGAGCAGGCTATGGCAGTCAGACCTTAAGCAATGAAGATATCATGTATGCAGCTGGCTTCTTGGAAGGTTATCTCACAGCTCCGTAAGTACCTCAGGAAGCAACTCAGCTTATGACACTACCAGTGGAATTCTGTATACTTGTGAGTTTTTCGTTTGTTTGTTTTTCCCTTCGTTCCCATCCATTTAAACTAACCATGCATTTTGTAGTTCTTTGCTGTTCTTTTAATTAGTAGTGGGTATGAAGTATATCACCTTCATGATGGGATTAAGATGTGCCCACTCCTTTTCATCCTGCAGGTTCTCCTAACACCTGAGATAGATGAGTGCTGTATCTATAGTAATGATTAAGTAATGTAATCACAGAAGAATGTAAGTGTGAGGAAGTGCACCAGCCCTACGTTGTAAATAATTACAAAAGGGGTAGCAGAAAGAATAGTTATCTCCCCAGCCTATAGTTAGGTGACTGACGAGCAGCAGGTGAGACAATTGGAAGCAGACCAGAGAGGGAAAGATATTGCTAGCAAGGGCTGCAGGGCTTCCTTAAGGACCTTTTTCACCAAACACTGTCAAGAAACTTCTGGGAGCAGATACTGAAGTTTCACAGCATGGGCAGGTCAGTCTCTCTTGGGCAGGTTAAAAAAAAAATGCTGATATACTGATAAACCTGAAGGCAGATTGGTGTGTGTCTAGAAGGGTGAGTGTACTCCTGAAAGTACTTTGAAGGGGGGTGGTTTAATCTCTCTTGCAATGCAGATCTATGAAAACTGGCAGAATTTTCTACTTGTTATGAATCCAAAGCAGGTGTTTTTTTCCTAAAAAAACCAAACCACAAACCCAGAATAAAACAACCCCCAATAACCAAATCTACCAACAAAATGAAGAAAAAACCCCCAACCAAAATATACAAAACCCTTGAACAACCAACCAAAGAAAACCCCAACATTGAAACCAAATCCTATTCTTTCCTTAAGTTGGAAGATAGAATGACACTATGACATACTAACTGCTAGGCTATAGCTGGTGATACAGTCAAGAGCGTGTCACATGGCTTGTTGTTGAACAAACTCCATCTTTTCCTCTATCAAAGTGGTCATGGGGGGGGGAGGGTGGAATTCCCAAGTTCTGATGCATGGCTGGGGGAATAGTTGGGAGATGCTTGTGATGGATACAGTGACATGAATTTCACTTCACCAGCTCTGCTTCCAGACCATTAAAATAAATACCTATAGCCTGCATTGAACAGGCCAGCAGGGGAAGCTGTCTGTTGAACAGCTGTCAGATAGAGCTGCTGGACAAGATGATGTTAATTTAATTAGTTAGACATTTTGAGATCAGTTAAGATTTACAGATAGTTTTCTGATCATATGATGTGTTAAAGTGCCTCTCTAGTAGATTTGCTGGAGAGGCAGCTAGAGGTCTGGAGAGTATGGAGGAAATTCAATGAGGTAGTATTTGTCAATAACAAAACACTTCTGAAGGAACAAGTAAAAGAATTGTAGAGTTTTGAGTGCTCAACCTATACTCCAGGCAGGGAAAGAAATGATGTACATGAGAGTTGTGGATGTATATTATTGGATTATTTGGCATGAGAGGTTGCTATTATGTGCTATTCAGTCAGTTTATGTAAATTACGTATGGCTCTAGGGGATGCTGGCTTTACATTTAGAATATTGTTAAAATTGGGTATTGCTCAATAGATTTTAATTTTTTTTCCACTAAGGTTTTACCTAGGTGTGCTCATCTCAAAGTTGTTAAGCTTAATCTTTGTCATACTACATAGAGAGCCCAGTTAGATGCCAAGTAATGTTCTAGTAGCAACAACCTATACCTTGCTCTCTTTCTGCCTCCACAGTAGATTTGTAAGTCTTCCTGGCTGCCTTTTAAAAAAACTTCTGTATATGCCTATTCCTTTAAACAAAGTTTGAATGTGAAACAGTGTCTCATGGGACTTCATTGGATGCCTTAGTCTATGCTTAAGTTTAGGGGAGGGAGATTTTCCCCCCACCTTCCCTCCACCTCTCCACAAATGTTGAGTGAAGATTGACACAAGTGAAGTCACAGGTTATTCAGCTTAAGGCTTTTGTCTTCTCTTGGTCAGGTCCTTACTGAGGCAGGTTCCTAGCTACAGCTGTTGTTACTGCAGGGCTACCAGCTCCAGCACTGTGTGGCCCTTTGTAGAGAAGTGAATATAGCAGAAATAGTAATGAGCAGAGATGGTAAAGTCTGCAGAAGTGAAGTTGAGGGTTTGTATCAATGTGGAAAAGCAGGGTTTGAGACTTTGGCTTTTAAGCAAGATGGGAAACTCAACTGTTTTGAAGGAGTTTTAAGTGTGGGAGTGGGTTAAGGTGCAAAACCAGAAGTAGCCAAAGCCTTTCTTTTCTGAGGAAGCTTTCTGAGGAAGCTTTTTGAGGAAGTCCACTGAGAAATCCTTTGACAGTGCAAAACTTGAAAATGCATATTGTCATTAAGATTACGATCAAGTACTATACGTACCATCTGAATTTGGGTTTTGGCCATGGCTTTGCCCTCTTGTACAACTGTACTTGTGGTGGAAGCATATTTCTTACTGGGGCTTATGAATATAAGCTTTTCCTGTCAGGTCTCATAAAGCTGTTTTGGATAAAGAGGGCTTTTATTTGAAGCTAAGAATACCTATTGAAAATGCTCCAGCTGAGAAGCAGAGGTGAATTAGTGATGCATTCTCCTGATGCTTGAGAAGATGGAGAACCTATTACTTCAGGATTTAGCTGTATGACCTTGGTGTTTTGCTGTTTAGCAAACAGCAACTAATGAATCCTCTGATACGGTGTGTTCACAATTTCCTGAACCACAGGGCTAGTGAGGACTCAGTAAGTTTGCAGATGTTAAGATTACTCTCAGACCTGCGTTTCCACTTCTTTGTCTTGCTTAGATTCATAGAATCCTAATTAACATGCAGGCAGGTGTTCATTCTTTGGGACAATTTCCCCAGTCTTCCAAAGTAACACCGGGGAAAAATCTTTTCCAGTCTCTAACTCTGTTCCCATCAGACCACCTGGCCCATTCAGCCTTGTCTTCAGGGAAGCTCCAGCACCATTGTGACTTCTTTAAAATAAAGTGTCTCTAAACACTCCCATTCTGCTTTTGCAGACATCAAGTGCCAACAGCAGTTGCACACAGCTGAACCTTACTTTTTAAAAACGTGGTAGCAACAAGGAAGAGTGTAACGATGTGTTTGGCTGTGGTGAAGACTTTGTTTTCATCAACAGCTACTTAGCTACTAAAGTGAAGACACTTGTGTCACTTGCCTCTACAAGCACCGCAGCCCCCCAGTGTGTGTACGTTGGGTAGGCCTGGCAATACAAGTGCCCTCTAGCACGTTGCTACCTGTAGCCTGAACTACTCCAAGGTCACCAGCTGTCTTGCATCTGTTTGTGGCAATGAGTTCATGAAGCAGAAATGACCCAAGGTGGCTCTTTGCAGAAACCCTGAGGTCCTGGCAGGAAGAGCTTTGATGTAATGCATTACTGGGAAGGATATGTTGCAAGCCTGATCCTAAGTTGAAGTACAGGTTCCTGCAGAAGCTGTCTGGTGAGCAGGAATTCTAGCTTGACAGTGCCTGCAATTTGGAGATACCCAGGAATTCTCAGCTAGCTCAGTTCTGGCATTATGCTTATGGCATGAAGGAGGGTTTCTAGACACAGCTAGGCCTCATGATGTAAGCAAAAGAATGACAAATACCTCTCCTAAAACTGTACACTTTGTCCTTGGTAGGATCCTAAACAGAATGTAAGGCAACCAGAATAAAAAACAAACAAACAAGCCCCAGAAACAACACAAAAGAACCAAAACAAAACCCAACAAAAAACCCAGTCACCAAATGCATTGGGTCTGTTTTATCTCAGATTACTGGGGAAGAGTTAATCTAAGCTCTAGCTATATAGGTCTGTGGTAGAAAAAGTCGGACCCATTTCCCAGTGAAGGTAGAAACACAGGGCTTTTCTAGAGCAGGATTCATCTTTTCAGTGTCAACATCTGATTCAGGTAGTAGCTGTCTATTTTGAAAATGCATAGTTAGGGATGAAGTGAATCCAATTCTAGTGTCTGGAGATCAGACATTTGTTTTTATCACCTCCTCTTTAAGGTCCAGTCCTATCATCCAGCCAAAGATGTTTGCTCTGTTTTTCTTGGGTATGAATTCTTTTCCTCAATTACAAACAGAAGTGTTAATGAGGCCTTGCTTTACTCAGGGAATGGTAGAGCACATCCAAATCCATGGATATTAAGCACATACTTTTAATCAGTTCCAACTGGGGCATACCAGCTGCCTAAGAGCAGTATTTAAATTTGAAGCAACATTAATTGTACTCTTTTCTGATATAACCTCAGCTGACCTGAGTCCTGTCATCTTCCTCTAATTTGAAGAAGCAGGGCTCTGCTGTGTTGTTTTTAGACTTTGAATTCTTGTCCCAGCTTTGTAATTGCCTTGTGCTTGGCCTTAGATACAGTCGCAAAGCCTTACCTTACTGTAATGATCCAATTTACTTCAAAGGATAATACCCTTACAAAACATGCAAGCCATGCACATAGAAGCTTTGTTAAAGGAAAAAAGGCCCAACAGTGCCAGGAATTTCATGTCCTCTGTTAGCAGATACAAGAAGGAAGGCCATTAAGCTGTTTTCGGGCCCCTGATTCTGAACTAACCTGGTCTCTACATCAGTCATCACAGCTTAAAGATACCACTAGTATAAAATCTGCCTTGCATTGCATAAATTTTGAGTGGAAAACGGAGAGTAGAGCTGATGGTCAAACCTGGAAGCCTTATCTGTCCTGGCCTAGGCAGTAATTAGAGTAGTGTCTTGGTTGTCTTTATTCTCATCTGGTTCTCATCCGTAAAAGACCATTTGCCAGATGGACTGTCTTGTGCTGTTTGCCTCTCTTCTCTAGTGCCATGAAAGCTCTGCCTTGTAGTATGGAATATGTTATGCTATAATTTCCTTCCTGAAATTACTTGGCATTTTTATTTGTCAAATTCTTTGTGACTGCAGGGATGAAGAATATTAATCTGCATCCTCTACTTCTTGAAGAGGACAATAGAGTTGGTTATGATCATGACATGTAGTCTTGTGTTATGTGGAAGATGGGAAACTCGAGAATTAAAATTGATACTGTAGCTGCAGTTTCATGAAGGGTATAGTGATATGAAGTTGATGAATGCTCCCCTCTGTTGCCCCATCACCTCCTTCCACTGATCTAATCCCTGCAACTTGTGTCTCTCCTGGCACTGCTCAGGCCCTTTCATGCATCAGTCCATCTCCTCACACAGTAGAGATCTGTCTTCTTGAACCAGCTCCTTTGCTTCTCTGTGTACATAGAAACCTAATTCAAACTATGAACTGCCATTTTTGGCTGGGTTAGTCTTTGTCTGAATGTATGCAGGCAATTAGATTTAGTAGTCAGAATGGTACCAGAGCTGAGATAAGAAGCAGCAGGGTCATGCCATCGAATACTTAAACAAATGGCAATGAGTTAAAGGACAGAGAGAGAGAGGGGCAAAGGTCAATGGATGATTATCTAATCATCAGCAAACCATTCAATTATTTCTGTCTGTATTGAATCATCTCTGCCTGTATTTCCCTCAGGGAAACTGGGAAGACCTTCTGTCTGCATCCCTCCCAGGGGAAGTTGTCCTTATGAGTTTTAATATGGGGAAATCTGTCTTGCCGGTGTGCGATTTCCCTGAGGCTGGTATCTGTTTCTTGGTTCTGTTTTCTTTCTCTCAGCACTTGGTAGGGTCTAATTTTGCTGATGACTGATGTAGTTCTATCAGCTTCAGACCTCAGTGAAATAACTTCTGATTTCCACCTAGAACTACATATTCTTCTCCTCTCCTCTTTTTGTTTGTTACTCAGTGGCCGAAAAAAATTGTTCATCAAGTTTAACCCAGATTAAGAAATGTTGAAGTTCTGTTTTGGCTTGAATCAAATGATTACACTTAATAGAAAACAGAAGGGTGATTTCAACTTCTGGTCTCATGAGCAATTTTTGACAGTTGATTTCATCTTGAAGCGTAAAGGACTTCAAACCAAACAGAAAAGTCCCAACCAACCATAAAACCGCTTACAGCTTTTGTTGCCATTAGTTCATGGGGTTGAAACAGGTAACTGAATTCAACAAGAACAAAAAAATCACAATTTTGGTTTCCATAAAGCTGAATCTGCTTAGGGCTGGCATGTGTGGGAGTTTCTGTGGGAACACATAGGACCTATTTATACACATTTTAAAATAGAGATATTTAGCTTAATCAGAGAGGAAGGGACATGCTTAATGGTAAGTAAAACCTTCTAGATGTCAGGCTGAAATTATCTCACAACTGAATCAGCAAATTATATTCTCCTGACCTCTGTTTCTTGTTGTTTTTTGCTCCAAATAGAAGAGCTCTCCAGTAAACTACTTCTGTTGTGTTTTAAATTAACATGCTACTGCTTTCAAGATGCTTCTGGCCTATAAATATTCCCCAAGTGCGAAATTTTGCTATGAACTAGTTCAACTTCATTCTTGCTTATCTTTCCATTGTGCAGCTTTGAGCAGGTACTAGCAAGGTCATTTATTTTAAGTTAAATTTCAACAATCCCTTTGTATTACCTTTGCTGTTTGTCATGCACTGAAGTAATTCTGTGATTAGACTACTTTGTGGACTGTGATGCTTGTCTATCAACACTTGTTGATCAGTTGTTGGTAGGCAAAAGGGAAGATGCAAAAGAGTAACTTGTGCTGCTCTTGTTCTTTCAGGCACATGTATGACCACGCTGCAAATATGTATCCACAGTTAATAAAGAATCCCACCGTTCGAACTGGAGTTCAGAATTTTATGGCGTATGTATTTAGTTCTTGGAAAAGAAATTATTCAAGACTTGGGGTTGGTGGATGACAGAATTTTTCAAAGGTTTTTTCTTCTCTTCCTTTTGGGCTGAAGAAAACATATGTTTCCTGCTGATTGAATACCATTAGTATGAAAAAAAAATTCTAAATATAGATGAAGAAGGATGTATACCCTTCCCTAATCCTGATTCTTTCAAAGAAATGTTTAAAACCATTGCTACAAAGGGGTCTGGATAATGCCAGTTAATTCTGAAGGTTGTTTTAGTCAAAATTATTTTATGAAAAGCTGGTATTTTGAATGTTACACTGAAGAGTGTGGTCTCTTGGTACCTTAATCTTTTTAGCACTGCGTATCCTTTCCTTCTTCTTTCCTTCTGCTGTTAGGTTAGCATTTTGTTTATTCTACCACTGATGCAAATTCTGTTCTAATCACAAAAGTCCCGGTTCCCTTTTCCCTTCAGCTGTATAAATCAAAAGTAGTTCTGCTCAAATAATGCAGCTACAAGTGGGAGAAGAACCAGGCCAGGTACTGGGAAATGCAACTGCGATTGCCAAATATTTAAATCTCCTTAGACTTATGTTTTCTTCCCTTACAAATACTTTTGTAAAACTTGGGTCACTTCTGGGAACTACTTTTTTTTCCATCTTTCACTTGTCTCGTGCTTTCCACGAGGGGTTATATATCCGACCAATTCTGTTATTGGTACAAATATATAAAATTGATTGGTTTTAGCTTATCCTTGCTATAATTTTTCAGCATTGCTGTCCTCCTTGTGAGAAAAATGGAGATAACTACCGTATCCGTGCGTATGGGTTTTTTTTATCCAGAATGACTCAGCACAGCAGCTGTATCCCCTAAGATGTGTTGCTGGATGAAGGGGGGGGTGATACCAGGTGGCCTCATACGATTTTTCTATTGCCTATATCCTGGACTCCTACATTGCTACTTTACTTTTTAGCAGTTTTGCAATATGTGCTGCTCTGTTGTCCTGAAGGTCTTTTCGGTCCTGAATGCTCTCACCATATCCCTGTTTCCTCTGACATACTTTTTGCATCTTGTTTCTTCCAGAAATCTAAATCTGGCTGGTTTTATCACCCATACATTGCTGTAAGAGTTTGCTTCCTTGTTAGGTTCATTCTGTCTTTTGGTGTTGTACATCATGCTGGATGGATAAGTACAGGAGGATGGAAGAGGCTGTGGTTCTAACACCCGTGGTTCTTCTGTGGCCCTTTGTGCACAGCAAGAGAGAAGCCTGGGAGATATTAAATATGTTGGCTGCTCTTGCCCTAGGCTTTGTTTGGGTTGTGTTGCTTCATGCTCTAAACCTGGGTTATTTGGCTAGTAACCTCTTGTTTGGATTTGGCATGGTTATGTTTGGCCTCCCACCTTTTCCTCAGAGAAGTGTGGTACTGGTTCTTAAGCAATGTTTGAGCACCATTGTCAGAAAGCCTTCACTGCATTTGTACCTAGTGGAGAAGAATACGCTCTTCAAAGGTCATTCTGTTTTATCTTTAAATAGGAAATTAAAAGGGAATCATTCATCTGAGTGATCAAACGCTTTACTGACTTTAAGAGGATGCTAGATCTGATGTAGCAGAGTGTCCCGTCCCCTGTCCCCCCCCGGGGGTGGAGTCCAACTTTTTCTTTGATGCTCAAGTCTGGTAGAGGCACACTACTGTAGGGTATGTTGCATGGATCTGAAGGTTTAAACCCAGAGGATATAACATTTGTGTATGCAGGATTCCCAAAGCATGATTTGCCTCAAAACACTAGGAAAGTTGGATCATCTGGGTCATATATTTGTCCCTTCCCTGAATTATCAATTCTACTTTAAAACAAAACCAAGAAAACCCCAACCTGTTTGTTCCTCTGCAGGAAACAAGATCAATGGACAAGACAACAGATCAGAAATAATAAGGATGACCCATTTTGGAGGCATGCTGGCTATGTTATTGCACAGTTGGATGGTCTGTACATGGGAGCCCTCGAGTGGGCTAAACTACACAAACAAACAGTAAGATTACTGCATCTCTTTTTCAGTAGCTGGGGACGGGATGTCAGAGGACAAAGATGGGAGAAGGGAAGCTGATATTTTAAAAAGAAAACATAATTAGCTGCAAGTACTCGTTGTGCATGCCATTCCACAAAAAACTTCAGTGGCTGTTCGATGTAGGTAATGTGACTGAGCATTCGTGTCATGTCACCGCAGACTGGTGGTGCACTGGACTTTGAACCCTGGATGCTCGTGTGCCGATTAGATTGGGGCAGGATTTTGTATCCATGTGTGAATGTTGGAAAGACAGACATTTCTATAGTGCTTGCTGTCACCACCTTACAATTGTTATTGAGCAAATGACTCCCTAGGTATAAAAAGTAGCTGCAACAACATGAATCAGTACATAGGGAGTGTATTAAAGCTTTTATACATATTTCCAAGCATCAGATTTCAAATCTTAAATCTATCTTGAAGTATATTTTGTATGCTGAATGGCTTCTCCTTTTCTGTCTTTTAAGTCTACCATTACAAAATATATGGTCAGTGCTGTGGCAGGCCAAATGGGGTAGGTTTTGTGTTGGTTTTTTTTGGTTGTTTTTTTTTGTAAATTCAATTAGAATTGCACTCCAGATCAACAGCTTGTGTGTAATAGGAGAGCTGATTTAGCTCCAGTAGAGCTATGGTAATCACAATTCTGTCCTTAAGTCTCATGTCTAATAGTATTGTTTTTTTAAGTGAGAGGGAGCACTTAAATAATGGTAGTTGACCATTTTTGTCTTGGTTTAACCATAGCAAGAATTTGGAGAAGTTGGGAGTCCTAAATTATAAACAATTGGGTTTTAGTAAAATGCACATCTTTTTCTCGTGTGGAACTTACTCTTGGGCTTTCATGAAGGAGGAACCATCTCAAAATAAAGAAACACCAGGGTGTTCACAATAATGAAAATATCAATCCTGACGTACCTGAGTTATAGGGAAGATGCTAAGAAACCTTGACTTTCTAGGAAAATAACTTATTAATGCCCTTTAATACACCTCTATCTGAAGAGCCTTGGAAAGCTCATCAGTTTTCAGCCAAGCTCCTTCAGAATCCTTTAGATTCAGATGGAAGGAGGGGAAAGCGATGGTTTGTGTCTGAGCTATTTCTTTATAATAGGCACGTCCTACCTGAAATATGTATCCCATCATACTTAGTTAACTGTGTATTTGATGCTTAAAATCACTGACCTCTAAAGCAACTGAGTCATTTTTATCCTCTCTTCGGAGATCTCATCAGCATGCCTGTGTAAAAATGGTGCAATTAGTAGAAGTTCACACACATGGTTCAGTCTGAAATATGTGTGTACTCTGTTCTTGAATTACATGCAGTGGATATTTCTTTTCCCAAATGTGCCTGAAGCAGTTGGTGGAATTTATTTTGACTGCTTCCTATGCCATTCACAATTTCAGCTTTGGGCATTCTTACCTATGATGAGATCCTTATCTTTTCAAAGCCAAAATGGTCCCTGTATATGTATTTCTTGCTTGATGTGGTGCTGCTGTTCCTTCTGTTTGCCAGAAACAGTAAGCTAACATCAGTCTCTTACCATTGAGTACAATTTGGACAGTTGCTCTTGCACTTAAGAGTTTGGTTTTCCTTGGCATCAAAATGCTATCTAACAGCTCTGCAGAAGTGCAGACAGTTCACTTTGGATTCCATGCTACTTTGAAAATACTTTTGTGAGGTTAGGCTACAACAGCACTATTTGCATACATGTTTACAGCAGCTAGGATCCCCTGCAGGAAATAAAGACCTTGAAGATTGTTGTTCTGAGTGTACATGGACAATAAAAACAGGTGCAGATGCAGTGTTAGTGGCTAGTAACTTTGACACATACATGTATCTGAGAATCAGCCTAGCTTCTGTAAACTTGGCACTTTAAAACAAACTAACAAACCAAACAAAAAAACTGAGAAAGAACAACAGTATCTTCCTTACTCCGTGGGATTAAAAAACTTCTACAGAGAGGCTGTTTTCAGCTTTGCTCTTGCAGTACCTGTTGTAAGAACGTTAAAAGGGTTCTCTTATTTAATCCCTTAGATTGGAAGTACAGTGTTTGGCAAGCAAATCCACCTACTAGATGATATTTTTTTCTAATTTCTGAGTATTATACTTTGGCTCAGTTCATCCAGTGTTGTTTTGATCTTGCTTTGGGCAACAACTGCAATAACAAGTATTTATTATTTCATTTCTCACC
Source organism: Actenoides hombroni (assembly GCA_024336885.1). Lineage (NCBI taxonomy): Eukaryota > Metazoa > Chordata > Aves > Coraciiformes > Alcedinidae > Actenoides > Actenoides hombroni. Next base: position 1,826,636 of record WUAM01000173.1, on the reverse strand, counting down.
TGAAAAACACTAATTAAAGAAGCTTGTTACTGAAAGCCCCCATAACAAATTCTGCATGTTTTTAAAAGTCAATATAATTCCTACTCTGTGTTTTCCTTAGTGCTTTGAGAGTTCCTTCTCCTCTCTTTCCTTTGGCATATACTGTTTTTCTTTCATTAGAAAAGGAATCATTTCTATATGTGTATTGTTGTAGGATTATTATCATCAGGAACAAATTTATCTTTTGATCTCTAGTGGTGCAGTATTTTGGATTCATCATGTTAATGAACATTAGAAATACTGAGAATATCTTGTGTGTGGATTCTAATGTTTTTATTTAATTTTTTTTAACAACCTTCCCCCCAAAAAACCCCATACTACCCCCCACAAAATGCAACGAAAACCAAGCCCTCAACTGACATGTGATAGGCTGTATTTTGTTGCCTGATGTTCGAACGGCTATTGGGAAAAACTAAGTGTACTTTTAAATTCAACTGATCACACTGTGTGTACAGAGAGCAATTTCCACTCACTGCCCTTAGCTTAAAGAATAAAAAATGCTGTAGAATAAAGGCTGGGAAGCCTTTTTCCTTAACTCCCAAAAGATCAGAAGCATAGGGAAGAGAAGGGGAGGAGGGGATGGATTTCAAAGTTCTTACCTTTCCCCTTCCTTCCTCCCTTCCCCAGTGAATGCTCATACGTGGGCTAAGTGCTCTCCTGAACACCGAGAAGTTGGTTGATTGACAAGAATAGGCCAAAACATCTACAAGGGATGGAGGAAAAGGAACAATATTTACCAAGTCTGGATTTCAACACTGAGCACCGTGCAAAGTTGAAGGAATCTGTTTTCCTTTTCAGGAGACTGGAAACTGTTTCAATAGCTGATCTGCTTTTAACTTTACACATTTAATGTGTTAGGGTTTCTTATGAGCGCTCCACAAACCTTTTCAAGCTTGCGAGTAATTGGAGTTTTTACATTTGGTGTATTAGTTGATATGCACTAATTTGAGGAGGACGAGTGAAAAGATCTGACTTTCTGTTGTCCTGTACAGCGCGTGGTAGTTTGAAGCTATGCCAAATCCACATAGTGCTCAAGTGAAAGTAGGAATATGTGCATACAGGTCACACTGAAATGTTCCATTTTTTTTCCCCTAAACTTCAGGGCTACTTCAGTTGAATATTGTAGAACCATCGTGTCTGCCACAAGTAACTGCGCCTTGCTGCAGAAAGAAAATCTGGTTTGGACTCTGGACTGTTCGATAGCAGTACTAGGACATAGTTTTTATTCTTACATGAATGAAGTATATCTTCTGTAGTGTACGGTTCTAAACTTGATTTTTTTAATTGTGTGGAGTGTGGTTTCCTGCAGGGCTGTTTTAGATAGGTGCTTTCATCAAGACCAACATGAAGGCAATGTGTATTGTAAACTTCTGTGTTTTGAATGTGGTATTTACAAATATTGTTAAGAACCATGTCAAAATCTGAATACATTTTCATGTCAAAGTGTGACATTATTCCATCTGGTTTAGCAACATTTTATATCCAGTAAACAAACCCAACCCTTTTGTCAAGACAATTTCTGAAGGAGGGGCACTTAAAGAACATTAAGCCTTTTCATGTGCCTAACGCTCTACCAACGCTGTGATTAATCTGGGGCTTGTCTACACAGGGAAGTTACTCTTGAATAAGGAGGTGTCAAGAGTTTTAAATCCTACAGTGATTCTAAGACAGCTCTCTTTTTGTCCTTCCTTATTTTGTACTGAGAATGCTCACGCGTGGGAAGTTACTGGAAAACAATTATTACAGAATCACTTGTCTATTTTAACATCGTATGTGGACAAGTCTTTAACGTTGACTCCTATCTGCTACCTTTTCCAAGTTTGTTTCTCCTTGCAGCTGATGCAACTCAAACTCAATTTGATTCTTTTGTTTGTTGTTGCTGTTTAAGATGGCATTCATCCTAGCAAGAGGACTTTGGCTCTTGTTATGGCTGTACCTTCTCTCTGCTTGTCAATTTAGCTCATTCATTCACTTGTCTTCTGGATGTAAACCATATATGCAAAGAGTTGTCCTGACATTGATGTGTGAGATGGGAGAAGGCAATTACAAAAGATTGTAATTATGCAATTGGTATGATACATACTTTTTTTTGTCTAGCTTTTGCTAGTGGACCCTGATTGACTCCCCATAGAGAAGATTTCTCCATATATCCTGGAAATCAACAGTATTTATTTCCAAAATGGGGCTCTCAGCCTTGGATGTCCTCTGACTCCAGAGAAGCTCTGTGCACTGCTGTTGTGTGATGTCTTTGAGCATCAGACAGTCTTATATACGATACCAGATTTATCCAAGCAGAGCAATAAGTTCCTGGAAATAAACTGGAATAAAATTTCTTGCCCCTCAAAAAGGAATGAAAATAGAACACTAGTGGGTGCTTAACAACCTAGTTTCTCTTTTACTTCCCTTGTATTTTGTCCAGCTTTTGGATCTGGCAGCCTAATCTCAGCCAGCGGAGCTCTAGGAATTTACATAACCTTTGCTACTTTGAGTGGGTCTTTCCTCCTGCTCTCTGGCCACCTTCCTGTGCATATAGTTCTGATAGCTTCCCTGCTTGGCATCTTTGTTCTAGCTCAAATGGACTTTCTGGTAGTTACTGAATTTTTGACTTGTAAGATAGCACAGAAATGTGAAACTTTTTAAAAATATAGAGGCAATTCCTAGTGATGCTGCAGCAGTATCAGCGTAGCTACCTGCAAGTGTTGCAGGGTAGGCAGCTTTTATGGAGGAGAATATGGGGTGGTGGTAAATGAATGGCAAGTAGAATTAAAATGTTTCAGGGCTGGCCAAGCATTCACATGCAATCCTGTTTGCTCCCTTTCTGGTGATACTGTACAGTTATGCCTGTGTAAATCAGACATTGGAAAACAGCTTCTCTTCATTGTGTGGTGGGCTTCCAGAACTTTTAAGTGCAACTAGATGGGGAAAAAATTGTGCCGAAACATTTGGATCCACAGAGAGACATAGCACTCAGATAGCAGTTTTTGGGACTGGTTTATAAATGATTTATACCACTCAGTTGCTTAAAACTATCCAAAGATGCATCTCTCTTTGTGTAACGGTTGTGGCCTTTGCTCCCTGTTTGGGTCCTTACAGCAAAACCAAGATGAGCTAAAGCAATGTAACATATAGGAAAATTTGCTTTGGATTTCTTCCTCAAATTATAGCTGCTGTTAGTGCCTTCTGTGATGCATGGTTTTCATTTTGAGACTGGATTGTTTCTCTAACTTGTCTTGGTAAGCATTGTGGAAAGGTTTAATTACTTCCCCTGGGATATATGGACTAGAGTTCACATTATTTTTGGTTTTCCTGTTGGTTTTTCTCTCTGCCAAAATAGCAGATGGGTAACACAAAATTCAGCCTTCCAAATAAAAAGTAAATGGTTTGGGCACTGTTTATTTTTTCCATGTCCTTGTCTCCGCTTTATTGAGGTTTGTAGAGAGGTCAGCTATATGGTTTAGTAACAGTGATTTTTATTGCAAACAACGTTTCTTTGCTATATTATTGTCCCATTCAAAAAATACTGTTCATAGCCCTACAGTGATCTTTTCCTTAAGCTTTGCCTTAACTCAAGGCATGGTGCAAGCCAGAACAGGAAAGATTTAGCAAATGGTCTTTGAAGGTTGAGGTTAGACCACTGTTAAGCTCGTATTTTTGAAGAGGCAAATTAAGAGAAGGCTCTGAAGAGCATATTGCACAGTGAACTGCGTGTAGTTAAACCTGGCTTGCTTCAACCACAAGGGGTTTTCAAAGGCACATAGTGGAGTGCCTTTTGACTGACTTCCTTTCTTCAGCTAGTTCCATACTTGATTAGTAACATATCTTGCTTTCCTCATTTATTTCCTCCTCAGTCCTGAGGATATCTTACGTTGCAGTCTGTATAACTAACACTCTTGGGAGTTTTCAGATTTAATTTTTTCTAATGTAAGGCTCTTCAAAGGCATCTAGATAAACAAAAGAAATTAATTCTATCACCCAAACGTAACAGTAAGAGCAGACTGATTGGTATGCTGTTCAAGAAGGCATAGAAAAGTTTCCTAAGTTAGTGCTAGCATCTCCTTTTTTCCTCAGAAATTTTAGCATTGTTAATGCCACTACAGGGGCCAGACACTTAAAGACCCTTAGGTGCCACACCAAGTGTGAGCAACTGGGCCTTGTGAGCAGGTATTTCATAGACCATGTAAGAGCTTCCTTTGGCAGCAGAAGGAAAATTCTAACCACTGAGACAGCTTTGATGCTTCTCTGTCTGAAAGTGCTTTTTGTGGTCTCTTTTCTCTTTTTTCCCTTAGCCACTGAGTATGTTTGATGTCCAATTTCTGAATGCAGTTGGAGACTTGTTGGACCTTATTCCTGCATTATTTGAGTATTCTACACGGGGTGGACAATGCAACGTGGGGCCAGGAAGCCATGGGAAATATCAGTGGGATATGGGTCACTGCTCTGCACTTATCAAGGTAAGCACCAAGTACTTCATCTCCAGCAACTGTGTTGATTTGCACTCTCATGAGTCTGCGTTTCTGGAGTCTTCACTGTTAGTCGCATGTGCGTAAAGAGACTCCTGTCAATCAATGTGCTTTTATGCAGCCGTCACTTGTGCCTCCATAGGATTGTTTTAGTCCAGTTTTACTCACTTGTGTTCAAGGGCAGAGGAAAAAAAACCAAAACAAACAGAAAACAAACCAACCCAAACCGACCACAGAGATTGACAATGAAACACTACTAGAATTACTAGAGAATGAGGGAATACAATGGAGAGGAGACTGGGAGAGACTAACTTGTTCCACCTAGCCAAGTGAAGTCTGAAAAGGGGGTATTGTGAATGTCTACAACTACATGGGGCAAATAAGCAGGGAGGAAGGGAAGGGGATTACTTAAACTGAAAAACAGTGTTAGCACAAGAGCAAATGGGTGCAAGTGGCTGATGTTTTTCAGATGTTAGTGGTACTCTGGAATGGCTTTCCAATGACAGAAAAAAATGCTTTTAAGGTAAGTGTCTGACCCAACATGGTGGCAATTAAATTTTTCAGTTAAAATTATCAAGGATCTAGTCCATGTATCCCAGAGCAACAAAATTTACCTTCAATTGAGAAGCATTCGTTCAAGCATTTGCCTACAGCAAGAGATTTCTGAGCTGACAACAAATCTTAGAACTAGGGAAATACTTTGAAAAGATGTACTATCTATATATATATGTTTACCTTTCCAAATTGAGTTTAGGTGCATTTGCTTCTACACTGAAAATTCACCCAGAGGCATTTTCGCAAAAACAACATATCCAATGTTAACGTAGAATATGTTTGCAGAGAGCTGATTGGAATGTGTAAATACAAGTGTTCAAGAGGAAACTGGGGAAACAAAACATACTATGTGATGCAGGTGTCCCAGAAACCCTTAATGTGTTTCATTTTGAAAAATAACCACCGATTATGCAAGAGCAACACACGGGCAAGAATTATTTCCAGAGGTTTCAGAAATTCATTGTTAAGTACACAGTTAAAAGCACAAGAATCTGCTCCTTCTTGAACAATGCAATTAATCAAACTACTTAGAAACTAGGGGAACAACTTGTTTTATCAAGTACAAAACATGCAGAATATAGTAGGGTCTGAAATAATTAATCTTTTTGTTTCTGTTTTCCAGGTTCTACCTGGATATGAGAACATATATTTTGCCCATTCCAGCTGGTTTACTTACGCGGCAACACTGAGAATATATAAGCACTGGAACTTCAATATAGTTGATCCACACACTAGCACCAGTCGTGTCTCATTCAGCAGTTACCCAGGTAAAGCCAAGAAAACCAAAACAATGTAGCTATCCAAGATGGTATGGGCCATCTTACTGTCTTGCAGATGTCTTGCTTATAAAAAGGATGATATCTCAACAAGCACTGGCTTCAATCTACTGTAAAACTTTTAGCCAGCAAGAGGACAAAATGTTGTCTTCAGTTTTCTGGCTTGAACGTGATATTGTTGTCATTGTCTTTTGTTGCTGATTAATCAAATTCAGTGCTCTGAATAGTACTAGTTAAATATTCTACCTCTGGCACAAATGTGCTGCTTTGAATTCCACTTGTGTAGCGTCCAGTCACCTCAGCTGTTGAACTCCTCACCTTGTTTGGTAATAACAGCTTGGAACACTTCTGTTTACCACTGTGATGTGCCTCGTGCTGTAATGGGATTATTAGAGAGCATCCAGCACTAGCCATCTGAAATTGTATTGACTCTTCTGGTGTTGGGTTAGCAAACTTTCAGTTGTTTTGATTTTGGTTTCTTTCCCCCACATCTCTTCCAGCTTCTCTATAAGGTGTTGCAGAGGGAAGTATTTTTTTTTTAATGCTTATTTCATGTGTTAGTATAGCCAGCCAGAATATTTAACGTCTCCCTTGAGAAGATTAGGCAGTATATAATATTCTCAGGTTTCCTGGGAGAACGTTGGAAATTGCCAGAAGGTAATGTTCCAGTGCACTCTCGTTCCATGTGTACTCTTGCTAGAGTACAAGTAATGCGAATAAAAAAAACCAAACCCAAAGCAAATCTCATACTCTAAAAGTGAGTTAGTATTGCCTAAGTTTTTAAAGGTGGAATTTCAAATTCAAAAATACCTAAACACTCAAGAATAGTCATAAAATTTCAAAATGTGAGGTATGTGCCATAGGAGACTGTCTCATTCTGCTTAAATTTTGTCAGTTGATGATTTCAAATTGTGCTTTGTTCATTTCCTGTGCTTTCCGTACTACAAGGGCAAGAGTCCTTCATGGCAGACACTCCTAGGAAAACCAGGACCGGGGAACTCCTTTGAAAAGCATTCATTCTACATTGACAGCAAGTCTTTTTCTGTGAGGTTCTGACACTCCTCTGATCCTTAGGAATGTCACATTTTCTGACAACTGAGATTTTTGCTTTGAGGAAGAAGTAATGGAGTTGTGGCGAATGCCTGTTAAGCATACAGCCGGCTCTTCAAGAGCTTGGGTTGTCGCCGATTTTCTTGGAGGAATTTCACTCGCTTGTTGCAAAGGAATTTTGGCAAGCCTGTGTAACCTGGTAGAAAGCCAAGGTTTCTGTCTGAGCTCTGTTCATCACTATATGTACAGAAGGTTATGCTGGATCTGGTATCTCTCAGCAGAAACATTACTGAGGGTCGTACTATCCTTCTGGAGACTGTGGCTGTTTTGCAACTGTTGCATGCTGAGTTTTGCTGTGGATTCAAAACTGGGAATCAGGAACAGCCATGCAGAGCACTTCTTAACTTATTCTTAGTGGGTGTCTGTGGTGATGCCTCTGAGTTCTTCCTTTTGTGGATTCTTTGTCTAAAGTGAAATACAAGTCTCCTGTTTTGCTGGGCTTGCTGAAGCGTGCAGTATGGGAGGATACCTGACAATCAGCTACTGCTGTGCTGAGATGGTCAGGGTCTGTTCACTCGTGTACAGAATCTCAGTGTGCTTCCCTGAGTCTGTTGAGGGCTGTAGAGACGGCTGATTCAAAAGCTTGCTTGTGCTGGGTGGACTCTGATGCAATGATGTGGTAAGGTGTACTTCTGCCAACAAAACTGAATTAGAACTGTTGCAAAACACAGTTCTCATGGCTACGGTGAAGTTCGAGAGACCAGTGGTATGCAAAGTGTATTCACTGGCTGCCTAATTACAGGACACTATCACAAGCACTAGACAAGCATGATCCATTGACTACAGCAAATTGCATTAGCTGTGGGTGTAGTTCACAAACTTGCAGTTTTCCAGGGGATGAGTAAGCTCTAAAGCGCCGGCCTCATAATGATCTAGGGACATCACACAGGAAGGGCACAACTGCCAAATTCCTCTGCTCCATGTTGTGATGAGATTTTCAGGGCATCTGAATGAGGAATCTGCAGGACCTGGCCATGGTTCAACTTGATAACTGTAACTTCTTGCCTGCAAGTTCCCACTCATAGACACTAAGAAGCAGTAAGAAAGGCCAACCAAGTAAGCTCTCCTGAATAAATAACATGATCTTAATGTACATAGAAGTACTGACTTGTGGTTTAATGCTCTGTTTCCTCCAGGTGTCCTTTCAGGCCTTCAGTGACACCTAACTGAGTATCTATAAGATTTCTGTCATAAAGTAAACTGTACATGAAGTAAAACTCTTCTGCTGTCCAAAAGCTGTGTCAGAAAAGCTCTGAGGAGTTGTTTTTCTTCTCAGAAGGAATGTGCCAACTCCCTGATTTCTCCTGGAGTCACACAGTAAAATTGTCCAGACTGTTTGCTTACTGAATTTCAAAAGACAGGCTGCTGCATTGCAAAAATTAGTATTTGTTGTGACTCTAAGGATCCAAGACACTCACTAACCGCAGTGCGTGTCAGCGTGTGACTTACGATACAGCTAGAGTGCCTCATGCTCCCTTGCTTCTGCTGTGGCTGAGCAGGTAGGAAGACAGGCAGGAATTGCAGAGGCCATCTCCGCTTCCCAGCAGTTCCCCATGTTCCTGACAGCATGCTCAAGTGTCCAGGTGTTCCTGCATGTCATTGTTTTTGCTTCTTTGTCCCTTTCAGAGCAACTGTAGGGCTGCAGAGACACAGTGAAGGGGAAATGAACAGGAGTAGTAATCTCTGCTTTTGCAGAACAATTTAGCCACTTGCTGATTTAGCCATGCTCATCCTAATTCTCACTTGAACTCTGCTCAGTAGTTTCAGCTTTTTCTTCTGTTGAAAGCATCTGTGCAGAGCTGCATGTAGGACAGCTCTGTGAGCCTCTGGAAAGGAGGAATAGCTCTTAGCTGAATACTTGGGCACTGTGATTTCAGTGTATCATTCAAGCTCTGGACATAACTGCACAGCAGAGAATTTAAAGTGTAGACATGTTACAGGTGCTCACAAATGTTAAGTGAAGTTATTTGGGGGTGGTAAGAAATGTGATGACAGAGATCAGGTAGGTGCTGTGTTTTGCAGGACATACCTAGTAAAAGATCAGAAAGAAAGACCCTCTCAGCCCACCTCCACCCCCCGCCCTGCTAAATGCAGTTGCTGCTCTATGCTGCACTGAGCCATTCAAAGAAATGAGCCAAATTATCTGACAAAATCTTGGGAGCTGCTGTCCAAGGAAAACTGCAGTTTTCCATCCATTTGGACAGACCTCTCCTCAGTCAGTTAGTTTTGGACCCCCTTTAAAAAAAGGCATCTACCATTTCAACCCAAGCACACTGGTTTGAGTAGTAGCCTTTCTCTGGGCTGAGCCACAGTCTTATTAAGCACGTTATTGTGATTTTTAGCTGTCTAAGCAAAACAGTTAAGAAGAATTTTACTGCCACCTTTGCTCCTCTGCTCTGCTCTTGGGATTTTGCTTGATTGAGACAGGTTATGACATGGGAACAAGATGACACCAGTTGTCTTGTTGAATGGCTATACATGTTCTGCTAAGGCAGGAGAGAAAAGTAACGTGTCCCTTGCTTTGAAGTAATCTGGTGTTAGTGCAGGATTAGAAAGTGCATCACTGTCCTTCCCCACGGCCTGAGCAAAAGCTAGGAGGAACAGAATCACAGAATTACTGAGGCTGGAAAAGACCTCTGAGATCATCAAGTCCAGCCTATGACCCCACACTGCCACATCAGCTAGCCCGTGGCACTAAGTGCCCCATCCAGCCTTTCTTTAAACACACCCAGGGACTGTGACTCCGCTGCCTCCCTGGGCAGCCCGTTCAATCGCTCAGAACAGACGGAAAGTCGCCATTGCAGCTGCACAGTCCCAGCAGCAGACTGGGAGATCGGCAGTTTTTTCCATCCATGAACAGAATGTGGAAAGAGTGGTAGCCCTTTTATTCAGGGGACCAGCTTGCTCATGACGTATTGCCAGACCATGTCTTGCTTCCCTGCCCCTTCTTTCTAATATCTGTCTAAAACCTGGAGGGAAGCAGAGGAAAGTGTCTGGTGCACACCAGACCAGAGCTATAGTGTGGGACGTGCTATTTCTTATTGCCTAGGAAAGGTCTACAAATGGAAGGAAGGCAGCTGTTGGGAGTTCAGTCTTGGCAGGAGAAGCAGCTACTGATGGGATTAAGAAAGCTAATCTGGAGAAGGCATCTCCTTTCCCATTGTCAAGTGTTTGTAGCCCAGAGCACTGAGCATCTCAGCTGGGAGCTACTTGCAACCCTGTGAGGTGATGGCTAGACCTCATGTCTCTGGCTTCTAGCCTGTAATGCTGACCCTTTCTGTACTTGACTGAGCACAACAATGACCTTTTCAAACACCAAAAAAGCTGATGCCATCTGGTTCAGAAAGCGGCAGCCTACCTCTTGAGGAACAATAGCTGCCAGGAAAGCATTACCCCTACGTAGTCTTTGGTGTGCTGACTCTCTGGAGAACATTGTGGCTCAGATTTTTAAAAAATGTTTTTCTTTCCTTGGCTGATTAATACCGTCATGATGAAAGAACCTCTAGACTATAGAAGCTTCAGTTTCCCAGTGGTCACTGGAAGCTGAATCTAAATGGCTCAGACTCAGAAGATACAATCAAAAGAATGTTGAATTGTTTCTATGTAGGAAGAGTCTGCTTCCTTGAAGGGGGGGGGGGGGGGGGGGAAAAGTAGAAAGGTGCTGGTGAAAGATGGGGGGGGTTTGCGAAAGAAAAAAAAGAACCCGGAACTGGGGAGCACGGCAAAACCA